>CM060617.1:1332500-1340000 GCA_030578275.1 Meda fulgida | reverse complement strand
TCGAGGAAGAGGAGCTCGAGGAAGAGGAGCCCAAGGAAGAGGAGCAAGAGGCCATGAAGAGGAGCCCGAGGAAGAGGAGCAAGAGGCCATGGCACAGGGGCCCGAGGAAGAGGAGCAAGAGGCCATGGCAGAGGGGCCTGCGGAAAAGGAGTAAGAGGAAGAGGAGCAAGAGGCCATGGCAGAGGGGCCCGAGGAAGAGGAGCAATAGGCCATTGAAGAGGGGCCCGAGGAAGATGAGCAAGAGGAAGAGGAGCAAGAGGCCATGGCAGAGGGGCCTGATGAAGAGGAGCAAGAGGCCATGAAGAGGAGCCTGAGGAAGAGGAGCCAGAGGAAGAGGAGCCCAAGGAAGAGGAGCCCGAGGAAGAGGAGCAAGAGGCCATGGAAGAGGGGTCCGAGGAAGAGGAGCCAGAGGAAGAGGAGCCCGAGGAAGAGGAGCCCGAGAAAGAGGAGCAAGAGGCCATGAAGAGGAGCCTGAGGAAGAGGAGCCCGAGGAAGAGGAGCCTGAGGAAGAGGAGCAAGAGGCCATGGAAGAGGGGCCCGAGGAAGAGGGGCCCGAGGAAGAGGAGCCCGAGGAAGAGGAGCCCGAGGAAGAGGAGCAAGAGGCCATGAAGAGGAGCCTGAGGAAGAGGAGCAAGAGGAAGAGGAGCAAGAGGCCTTGAAGAGGAGCCCGAAGAAGAGGAGCAAGAGGAAGAGGAGCAAGATGCCATGAAGAGGAGCCGAGGAAGAGGAGCAAGAGGAAGAGGAGCAAGAGACCATGAAGAGGAGCACGAGGAAGAGGAGCAAGAGGCCATAAAGAGGGGCCCGAGGAAGCGGAGCTCGAGGAAGAGGAGCTCGAGGAAGAGGAGCCCAAGGAAGAGGAGCAAGAGGCCATGAAGAGGGGGCCGAGGAAGAGGAGCAAGAGGCCATGGCACAGGGGCCCGAGGAAGAGGAGCAAGAGGCCATGGCAGAGGGGCCTGAGGAAAAGGAGCAAGAGGAAGAGGAGCAAGAGGCCATGGCAGAGGGGCCCGAGGAAAAGGAGCAAGAGGCCATGGAAGAGGGGCCTGAGGAAGATGAGCAAGGAGAAGAGGAGCAAGAGGTCATGGCAGAGGGGCCCGAGGAAGAGGAGCAAGAGGCCATCGCAGAGGGGCCTGAGGAAGAGGAGCAAGAGGCCATGGAAGATGGGCCCGAAGAAGAGTAGCAAGAGGCCATGGCAGAGGGCCCGAGGAAGAGGAGCAAGAGGCCATGGCAGAGGGGCCCGAGGAAGAGGAGCCCGAGGAAGAGGAGCCAGAGGAAGAGGAGCAAGAGGCCATGGCAGAGGGGCCCGAGGAAGAGGAGCAAGAGGCGATGGCAGAGGGGCCTGAGGAAGAGGAGCAAGAGGCCATGGCAGAGGGGCCCGAGGAAGAGGAGCAAGAGGCCATGGCAGAGGGGCCCGAGGAAGAGGAGCAAGAGGCCATGGCAGAGGGGCCCGAGGAAGAGGAGCAAGAGGCCATGGCAGAGGGGCCCGAGGAAGAGGAGCAAGAGGCCATTGAAGAGGGGCCCGAGGAAGATGAGCAAGAGGCCATGGCAGAGGGGCCTGAGGAAGAGGAGCAAGAGGCCATGGAAGAGGGGCCCGAGGAAAAGTAGCAAGAGGCCATGGCAGAGGGGCCCGAGGAAGAGGAGCAAGAGGCCATGGCAGAGGGGCCCGAGGAAGAGGAGCAAGAGGCCATGGCAGAGGGGCCAGAGGAAGAGGAGCCCGAGGAAGAGGAGCCCAAGGAAGAGGAGCATGAGGCCATGGCAGAGGGGCCCGAGGAAGAGGAGCAAGAGGCCATGGAAGAGGGGCCCGAGGAAGAGGAGCAAGAGGAAGAGGAGCAAGAGGCCATGAAGAGGAGCCCGAAGAAAAGGAGCAAGAGGAAGAGGAGCAAGATGCCATGAAGAGGAGCCGAGGAAGAGGAGCAAGAGGCCATGGCAGAGGGGCCCGAGGTAGAGGAGCAAGAGGCCATGGAAGAGGGGCCAGAGGAAGAGGAGCAAGAAGCCATGGAAGAGGGGCCCGAGGAAGAGGAGCCCGAGGAAGAGGAGCAAGAGGCCATGAAGAGGAGCCCGAGGAAGAGGAGCAAGAGGCCATGGCAGAGGGGCCCGAGGAAGAAGAGCAAGAGGCCATGGCAGAGGGGCCCGAGGAAGAGGAGCAAGAGGCCATGGCAGAGGGGCCCGAGGAAGAGGAGCAAGAGGCCATGGAAGAGGGGCCCGAGGAAGATGAGCAAGAGGAAGAGGAGCAAGAGGCCATGGCAGAGGGGCCCAAGGAAGAGGAGCAAGAGGTCATGAAAGAGGGGCCCGAGGAAGAGTAGCAAGAGGCCATGGAAGAGGGGCCAGAGGAAGAGGAGCAAGAGGCCATGGCAGAGGGGCCCGAGGAAGAGGAGCAAGAGGCCATGGCAGAGGGGCCCGAGGAAGAGGAGCAAGAGGCAATGAAAGATGGGCCCGAGGAAGAGGAGCCCGAGGAAGAGGAGCCCGAGCAAGAGGAGCAAGAGGCCATGGCAGAGGGTTCTGAGGAAGAGGAGCAAGAGGCCATGGAAGAGGGGCCCGAGGAAGAGGAGCAAGAGGCCATGGCAGAGGGGCCCGAGGAAGAGGAGCAAGAGGCCATGGCAGAAGGGCTCGAGGAAGAGGAGCAAGAGGCCATGGCAGAGGGGCCCGAGGAAGAGGACTAAGAGGCCATGCAGAGGGGCCCGAGGTAGAGGAGCAAGAGGCCGTGGAAGAGGGGCCAGAAGAAGAGGAGCAAGAAGCCATGGAAGAGGGGCCCGAGGAAGAGGAGCCCGAGGAAGAGGAGCAAGAGGTCATGAAGAGGAGCCCGAGGAAGAGGAGCAAGAGGCCATGGCAGAGGGGCCCGAGGAAGAGGAGCAAGAGGCCATGGCAGAGGGGCCCGAGGAAGAGGAGCAAGAGGCCATGGAAGAGGGGCCAGAGGAAGAGGAGCAAGAGGCCATGGAAGAGAGGTCCGAGGAAGAGGAGCAAGAGAAAAAGGAGTTTGTATGCGTGGTGGAGGAGCTGCAGCAGCAATAGAATGAAATCGAGCTCAAGTTTCAAAAGAAATTCGGGCAACAATTATTGACCATGTCATCAATCATGGCTTGTCCTTTAGAGAGGCTGGACAAAGGGCCCAGCCCATTCTGAGTTTGAGGACTGTGGCATCTATTGTCAGGCTTTTTCGGAATGAGAACAGGTAATTCACTGTGTTACTGTAATGTATAGCACTGTGTATTTCAGCTTTACTGTATTGCCCTGTTAGCAGAACAAACTGTCTAAAGTAATGCAGATGTTTTATCAATCCCATTTATGTGACTGTCATACAGTAATGTCAATTTTGACATGCTTTTTGATTTTACTTTACAGAATCCACACATTACCACACACTGGTGGCAGAGGAAAGATGTTTAGTTTTGAACAGGAGTCTGCCATTGTAGATATGGTAGTGGCAAACAATGCAATCAGACTGCATGAAATCCAGGCAGCAGTACTTGCAGATCAGGGAGCATTTAGAAATATAAACAGTATGAGTTTGGCAACTATAGGTCGAGTCCTTAAACGAAACCATGTCAGAATTAAGCAGCTGTACAGTTCAATTCCAAAGAAAGTCTTGACATTGTAAAGAAGGCAATAATCAGCAACATGCTGGGGGCGCGGCTCGGCTGCTGACCCTGTGCTTCTCCGTTCGTTTGTTTGTTGTTTGTGAATTTTCGGCGTTAATCGTGTTGTAAACTTCTGTTTTGTTCACGTCCTTGAGTTAAGCAACGTAGAAAAGGATTAATTGCGCCCTGTGGTGATTTTTTCATCCTATATGCTGTCATAAGAGAGAACTTTGCCCTAGCCGAGAACAATGAAGGAAGTGAACGAACGTCGCCACTGATTACACTTGAGGGATTTTCATCTTGCCCTACGGAATAAAGCTGTGTCTGGGGACTTAAATCACGTATCATCAACCCCTCATGGAAAAGCCCAAGGTAGGAAAAAGAAAAAAAGAGGTTAGAGGGGGGGCGTTCGTAACAGGTTGAGAAGGCGAGGAAACAGACACCCGCTTCCCATCATAACTCTGTCAAATGTCAGATCACTAAATAATAAAACTGGATGAGATCACAACACGCCTCCGGTTTGATGAGTATTTTCGGATGAGTAATTTGCTCTGTTTCACAGAGACATGGCTTCACGAGGACAGCACTTGCATTGATATGGAGGGATTTACAGTTATAAGAGCAGATCGTGATAAGGTGTCATCTCAAAAATCCATCGGCGGAGGACTCTGCATGTTTATTGACAGTGCTTGGGCTTCACAATTTAAAGTCCTCAAGAGAGTGTGCACTAGAGACTATGAGCTGCTGTCTGTATCTATCAGGCCATTTTACCTTCCGCGGGAGTTTGGGCAAATCACCATTATTCTTGTCTATGTCCCAGGGCCTAACAATAAAGAAACTGCGGAAATAATGACCGACAGCTTCAATGCTGCTCTCTCCCGATCGGCAGATCAGCCGGTATTTATTTTGGGGGATTTCAACACATGTCAGCTGTCACCTCATCTACCCACTTTGCAGCAGTATGTCACCACGCCCACTCGCATACTGGACCAGTGCTTCGGTAACATCCCAGGCGCATATTAAGCAGTGAGTCGCCCTCCTCTTGGTAAGTCCGATCACAATGTCATTCATCTCCTTCCAACATACAGACAGAAAGTCAGGCGTGAAAAACCATTCCTGAAAACTGTATGTCAATGGACTGAGGATGGGGAGGAGGAGCTCAGAGATTGTTTTGATTATACAGATTGGCCCATGTTCTTTGATGCATGCTCTGATCATCACTAATTGACAGACACAATTACATGCAATATCAAGTTCTGTGAAGAAACTGTTATCACTTCTAAGATAGTTCAAGTGTTTAGTAATAACAAGCCATGGCTCTTAAAGGATCTTAAAATGTGTCTGAATGAGAAAAGGGCTGCATTTTTGAAAGGAGAAGCTGACTTAGTTAAGGAGAAAGAGAAGGATTTCAAGCGTAAAGCTTTTACTGCAAAAATAGATTTTAAGAATAAGGTTGAGCAAAGATTTTGTACAGGCAATGCAAACAAGCATGGGAGGGATTAAATACAATAATGGGTAGGGAAAGAAAAAAACAAAGTGTAAACTTGGCAGATTGTGGCAAATTTGCTAATGATTTAAACATTTTCTATGGAAGATATGATGTGAGAGACCCAAAAATAGGCTGCAGTATTACCTGTGATCAGATTGGTAGTCATGAACATATACAGCTTTCTGAAGAAGAAGTGGCCATGTGTCGCTCTAAAATCAGACCAAACAAAGCCCCTGGGCCCGATGGCCTCCAAGGAAGGGTGCTAAAGGTATGCTCTCAACAGCTTAAAGGGGTTCTTACTCAGCTGTTCCAAATTTTGCTGAATTGTGGTGTTTTTCCAAACTTATGGAAGAAGTCCACAATAATACCTGTGCCTAAGGTCTCTATAGACCTTGGAGACTTTAGACCAGTGGCACTCACTCCACTCTTAGCCAAGTGTATGGAGAGAGTGGTCAGCACCCATCTTATGGCTTCTGTTGGGAATCAACTTGACCCCCTTCAATTTGCCTATAGGTCACACAGGGGCACAGAGGATGCAACACTAACTCTTGTAAATCAAATAGCTAAACATCTGCAACAACCAAAATCACTTGCTCGGGTTCTTTTTATTGATTTTACATCTGCTTTTAATACTATGCAGATTGATATTCTTTTAGAACAACTTCATAGGATGAATGTGAATGGTGGGCTCATTCACTGGATTAGAAGTTTCTTAACTAACCGCCCTCAGAGAGTCTTAATGAATGGGGTCAACTCAGATGAGCTTGTCATAAATACTGGAGCACCACAAGGCTGCGTGTTGTCACCTCTGTTGTTTTCAATTTATATAAATGACATGACTGTGCACAGCACCAATGTTAGTTTATTAAAGTATGCTGATGACATGGCCTTGGTAGGACTTCTTACAGAAAATAATGCAGCACATGAAGAAGCTTATTTTAGCCAAGTCACTTTACTACAGGACTGGTGTCAGACTGTTAAACTGGAAATTAACGTGACTAAAACAAAATAACTTATAATACAAACGAAACCAAGAGAGGCCAGCAACATCACCCCTGTTGTACTTAATAGCCGGCCTGTGGAAGTAGTGGAAAATTTTAAGTACTTGGGTAAAATCATTGATTGCACTTTAAGTTTTAATGTTAACTCAGAGAGTATTTTTAAGAGAGCTAACCAGCGATTGTTTTTAATTAGAAAGCTGAGGAGCTTCAAGGTCAGTCAATACATTCTTGAGATGGCATATAGGGGTCTGGTAGAAAGCATTTTACAGTTCAATATAACAGCTTGGTATGGCAACCTGAATGTGAAAGACAAAAACAAGCTTTCCAAAATTGTTAATATTGCAGGGAAGGTGATTGGCAAGTCACAAAGGCAGCTTGGGGATGTGTATGATAGGGCGGTCCTCAGGAAGGCCAGACAGATATCAGCAGACACCCAACACCCACTCAACTCAGAGTTTGAGTAGCTCCCATCTGGCCGTAGATTCAGGGTCCCAAGGGCGAGACGGAATATCTATGAGAGGTCCTTTGTTCCCCATGGTATACAGGAACTTAATTTAAACTGAAAGCACTTTGTGTTTATAACTTCTAATCAGCTGCGCTGCTTTTCATTTTCTGTTGTTGTACAGTCGTGCTCAGAATTAATGGTACCCCTGGTAAATATGATGAAAAATGGCTGTAAAAAATAATTCTGCATCGTTTATCCTTTTGATATTTCATTAAAAAAATTGGCAAAAATCGAACCTTTCATTGAAGTAAAATAATTGACAGTGGAGGGGAAATCACATTATGAAATAAATGTTTTTCTCCAAAACAAGTTGGCCACAATTATTGGTACCCCTAGAATTGTTTACGAGTAAAATATCTCTTAAGTATATTCCCATTCATATTTACCTTTTTTTTGCACACCAGGGTGACTAGGAACATGAAATTGTCCAGCCATGACTTCTTGTTTTACAAGAGTTTAAATATGGGGAAACACAAAGGCCAAATTCCCTTAATCATCCATTACAATGAGTAAAACCAAAGAATATAGTTCTGATGTGCATCAAAAGATTGTTGAGCATCACAAAATAGAAAGTGGCTGTAAGAAAATAGCTAAAGCATTGAAAATCCCCATTTTGACCATCAGGGCAATAATTAAGCACTTCCAATCAACTAAAGATGTTACAAATCTGCCAGGAAGTGGACGTGTGTCTATATTGTCTTAATGCATGGTGAGGATGAAAGTTTGAGTGGCCAAAGACTCTCCAAAGATCACAGATGGAGAATTGCAGAGATTAGTTGAGTCTTGGGTTCAGAAAGCCTATTAAAAAAAAATGGAACAACCCCTACATCACCACATGTTGTTTGGGAGGTTTTCAAGAAAAATCCTCCTTGCTCATCCAAAAACAAACCCCAGCAAATTCAGTTGTCAGACATGACTGGACCTTCAAACAGC
>CM060617.1:1280000-1310000 GCA_030578275.1 Meda fulgida | reverse complement strand
ACTGACTTTCAAAAGAAATCACCCCCCTTTACTGTTAGATCAAATGAGAAATTAAAAAAACCCTCTAAAAAAGTTTAAATGTCGTAAGGCATGTGATCATAACACAGGCCTATAATTCAACATTTACATTTAGATGAATCTCATGTCATAGGTCAATCAAAGATATCATTTACTGATTGCAAAACTTTTATCTTAAAGGCATTTTTGTTTATATACATAATATGTGTAGCCTAACTTATGCTTGCAGTTTAAGTTTGTTTTATTATTCAAATATATACCTTTATTTAAGCAGGAGGTCCCATTGAGATTCAGAATCTCTTTTACAAGAGAGACCTGGCCAAGGTAGTGTGACAAGTGAGTGTGACAAGTGGTATGTGAAATTATAGTTCATAACTCATTATTGCTTTTACAATAGTATATTATATTAGAATGCGTATTAAGTTTTGTTTATATTAATGGTTATAGAATGCATATGAAGTTTTGTCACTGTTTAAAATTAGACAACGAGTTATATTAAGAAGTTGATTGCAGATAAGGCTGATCTTCGCCTGTATGGGTTAATTATTCGTCGATCTGTTGGTAATGCCTTGGGGTTTCAGTAGGGGGATTACGGCGCGCTTCTCTTCCTCATTCAATACAGACGAGTGAAGGCGAGAGCTGCGTGTGCGTGTTTCTTCAATCTTCTCCCGTTATTTTTCCCCTTTTTAAGGTAATGACCACTCACAAAGCAATGTAGATTTTGACACATGTTAATAGTACATTCGTTATGTTTGAAGAGACGGTTTTACATGTGTAACTTATATTGTTCGAAGAGTTTCATGCTAACGGAGAAAATGTGTAACGTTATGCTAGCAGCCGAAGACCTCGTGGCTCCGTCGTGTCCGAGTCTCGCCATATACTAGTGTATACTTTGTCGTTGGTGTTTAAGTTAGCTATTGGTACGTCCACATATTTTTGCTGCGAGATTTATTGTGTATTTGTCACTATAAGGCCGAGTACATGTCATGCTGAGACAATGAATACTGTTAAGAGTATAATTTGTTTTAGTATTATGTGAGAACTAATGTAAAAAGGAGTATTAATGTCATTTGCTAGCTTTGTTTAAAACAATTCACACTGCATATGGTAATTTAGTTAAAAGGATAATTTAGAATGCATTAAGAAGATACTGACTGTGGTCCTGAATCTAATGAGTGCACAAATATTAAAATGTATGTTTTCTTGTATACATTGTTCAAAAACTCATTCAATACAGACGAGTGAAGGCGAGAGCTGCGTGTGCGTGTTTCTTCAATCTTCTCCCGTTATTTTTCCCCTTTTTAAGGGCACAACATTTGGAGGCCCCGCTGGGATGTTTGGCTTGAGGATCACCTCTGAGGTGTAAGTGGAGTCCTTGCGTTGATCATCCCTTCAAACAACCCAGGTATCAGAGAAAAGAGTTCAGCAAGGCGGTGGAAGTGGTGTTCAGACGAACCTGGCACATTGTATCCTGAAGTGAGCAAAACTGACCACTAGGGAGCAGCAAAAAGCCAATTAAGTCAGATTAACCCTCATTTTACTGTTTATGCCCTCTCTGATAAAATGGAGTCTGAATTGGAGAAGCTGCAACTGGAGATTAAAGGAGCGTTGTACAAACTGACTGTCGAACAGCTGATTAAAGTATGCAATGCACTGCAGATTTCGGGACCAGGGAAAGAACATGTAACTGGTAAAACGCGCAGTCAAGTGATTTCACATATAATAAAGTATCTTGAACGGGAAGAATTGGCCGACCTAGAGGATGAGGGTATGTCAGACCTCCTTAGCGTACACGACATAATAGACAAAATTGATACAGCAACAAACGTAAGTGAATATGAAATTTCCAGTCAAACTGAGTTAAAGGAAATCCTCCAGAAAGAAGTAGAGGCGCTAAGGCTGTCGTTGAAAGAAAAAGAGAACGCAATGTATGACCTAATAAAAACAAGCATGCACCCCACTGCCAGTTCCAGCAAGCCAGAAAAGAATATGGCCCCAGCACCCCCTAATGGCTCCATGTGGCGCAAAGATTTTAAGATATCTGGCCAGATAGGCGAGCCAGGGCAAAAAGATAAGCTAACATTTTCTAGTCTGGCCAAACAAATTGAAAGTGGACTCAGCAAAGGCTATCCAGAGTCAGAGATTATTGATGCTGTAATCCGTGCTATCACACCAGGCCTGCAGTTACGAAGTTACCTTGAAGGGAAAGACAAACTAACACTGCCTGCCCTCCGTAGGATCCTCAGGTGTCATTACCAGGAGAGAGGCGCCACAGAGTTATATAAACAACTCACTTCTGAGGTTCAAAACAGTAAAGAGACCCCTCAAAACTTCCTGATGAAAGCAATGGACCTAAGACAAAAAATCCTGTTTGCGTCTCAGGAAGCTGATTCAAGTCTAAAATATGACCCAGTATTGGTCCAGAGTCTGTTTATGCATACAGTCCTAACTGGCCTCCAGAGTGACAATATTAAAGGTGACCTGCAGCCCTACCTTCTCCAGACGGATACCTCAGATGAGCTGCTGTTGGAGAAACTGAACATTTCATGTGCCAATGAAAAAGAGAGGCAGGACAAAAAGAAACATGCTGCCCCATCACGTGTAACTAATGTGAACACAGTCCAGTCAAGTGAAGCTCCGGTGGAAAAGAAAAGCGCCACCTCACAAAGTCCAGCTACCCTTCCCCCCGATCTGCTCGCTGAAATCAAAGAAATGCGCTCTGACATGGTGCTGTTGAAAGACTTGAAAGCTGAGATCTGCCAAATCAGGGAAACCATCCAAAGACCCACACCTGCACCGCCACAGTACCTCCCACCAAGCAGAGAACCAGCAACTGTGCCCTCCCCATACCCAGTGTTTTCACCCCCACAATCCTCACCTTATAAGACTGAGTCAAATGACATGTCATTTTACCACCAGCAGTCACCAACAGCAGTGCAGGAATATCGACCAGCATTCGGCCCTGGGCGGATGAGAGAGACGGCCCAGTTCCAGCAGAGGTTTGCACCGCAGAGGTTTTACACAGCACGACGCCCTCAGCCAAGGTGTTCCTCATGTACTCAAGCAGGCGAGGAGTACTGTCAGCATTGCTTCAGGTGTGGAAGTAGTGAACACTTCAGAGCAGGTTGTAAAGCACAGAGACCAGTGGAGCCCGCCCGGAGAATCCCTTTAAACTAAGAGGGGTTGCTCCCACGGGACATGGAGCAACCAGTGATATTGATAAGTCCCAATTTTGTGCAGGTTGTGAAGAAGAGAAAAGAAGTGAGGAACTAGAATGTTGTTCAGTTTGTAAAGTCACTCTATACTGCTCAAAGGAGTGTCAGGGAAACCATTGGCCCACACACAAAAAACTTTGTAAGCCATATGCATGTTCAGGTATCAAGAAGCAGGCAACTCAGCCACGTGATAAAGTCAAGTGCAAGGAGAATGGGACTCCAGAGAAAACATCTACTGTAAGGGAGTTAGTAGGAAAGAAGTGTGTCATCAGGTGTTTCCTGCACAAACAGAAAACTCAGGCACTTTGGGATACAGGTTCACAAGTTTGTGCTATAGATGAGGTATGGAAAAAAAGCCATTTACCTGATGTTCCTCTCAGAGATGTGTCAGAGCTAGTTGACCCTCTTGACCCTTTGCAAATCGAAGCAGCCAATGGAACAGAAATGCCATACGTCGGATGGCTCGAAGTGTCCTTTAAACTTACTGCTAGTGATGATGAGCTGCTAATACCCATGCTTGTGTTAAAAGGCAAACAACAGCAATGTCCTATTATTGGCTTTAATGTCATCGAGTGTCTTGTCCTAGATAGCCTGCGAGACCAAACAAAGTATGTGGGTAAAGACAAACTTGTGAAAGCAGTAAGAATGGCTTTTCCTCATCTCAGGAAAAACAAAGCAAAAAGCTTTATTAATGCAGTGAGTGTAGGACAGACATGTGACCATTATGTGAGGACAGCAAATGAGAGAGTCAGTGTGCCTAAACGTACCGCCATCCAAATCGAGTGTCGAGTACAAGCCCCACCCTTCAGAGAGGACAAGACTCTTATCTTTGAACCTGACGAGAACCCACGTTGGCCCGAAGGACTAGAGTTTTGTGACACTCTAGTGTCGGTGAAGGCAGGGATGACCCCAAAAATTATTGTCAGTGTGCAAAATCCTACAAGTCATGACATTATGCTGTCAGGAAGGACTGTTATTGGAACTGTACAGTTGGCCAGATCAGTGTATCCTGCCAACATAATTAAAACAGATCACCTACCAACTGCATTCATTCACCATGTACAGGCTCAGAACTCTAGTGAGAGCATCCCTACCCAAGAACAATGGGAACCTCCTGTTGATTTGACTCACCTTAATGAACACCAGAGGCAGACAGTCAGTCTGATGTTAAGAGAAGAATCAGAGTCCTTCTCCAGGTCTGATAATGACATAGGCTGTGTGGAAAACCTGCAAATGGACATTTCACTAAAAGATAGCGACCCAGTATCAAAAACGTACCTCTCTGTTCCAAAACCTTTATACAGAGAAATGAAAGACTATTTACAGGACTTGATAGCACAAGGGTGGGTTGAAAAGTCGACCTCTTCCTACTCCTCGCCAGTTGTTTGTGTAAGGAAAAAAGACGGTACTCTGCGCTTATGCATCGACTACAGGGAGCTCAACAAGAAAACTCATCCAGATCGCCACCCCATCCCCAGAGTGCAGGACATTATGGACACTCTGGGAGGAAACACCTTCTTTTCACTGCTGGACCAGGGTAAGGCGTACCACCAGGGATTTATGGCAAAGGGAAGCACACATTTGACAGCTTTTGTGACCCCGTGGGGCCTATATGAGTGGGTCCGGATCCCATTTGGGCTCATGAATGCACCTGCAGCATTTCAGCGTTGCATGGAACAATGCTTAGAAGGCTTAAGGGATGAAATATGTGTGCCATATCTCGATGATGTTCTTGTGTTTAGCAGAAAGTTTGAGGATCATGTCAGTGACGTCAGAAAGGTGCTGCAACGACTGAGGGAGCATGGGATAAAACTGAAACCCAGAAAATGTGACCTGTTTAAGACAGAAGTGCGGTACCTTGGGAGAATTGTGTCCGCTGAGGGAAACAGAATGGACCCTGCCGATACTGCTGCGGTAAGATCCCTGAAAGACAAGCAGCCAGGTACTGTTGGTGAGTTGAGAGCAATTTTAGGACTGTTGAGTTATTACCGGCAGTATATCAAGGATTTTTCACGTATTGCCAGCCCCTTGTATGACCTGTTTAAAGCACCTGTCGAGACTGAGACCCTGCAAAATAAAAAGAGAAAGTGGCAAACAAAACGAAACAGTAGAGGAGTTCCATCCAACACACCCATTGAGTGGGCTGAGGTGCATCAGACAATATTGGAACGGTTGATAGACTGTCTCACTCAGCCTCCTGTTCTAGGTTTCCCAGAGTTTTCACAGCCGTTCATCCTCCACACTGACGCTTCCAACCAGGGGCTAGGTGCGGTATTATATCAAAGACAGAATGGAAAGCTACGTGTGATTGCTTATGGCTCCCGCACTTTGACTGCAGCGGAGAAAAATTACCATTTGCACTCAGGCAAGTTAGAGTTTCTGGCCCTTAAGTGGGCGGTCACAGAGAAATTTCGTGATTACCTATACTATGCACCATTCTTCACCGTCTACAGTGACAACAATCCACTTACCTATGTGCTGTCCACTGCTAAATTAAATGCAACAGGTTACCGCTGGGTAGCAGAACTGGCAGATTTCCATTTCACAATAAAATACCGCCCTGGTAAAGAAAATGTTGATGCTGACAGTCTGTCCAGAATGCCTCTGGATGTGGAGACGTTTATGAAAGAGTGTTCAGAGGAAATGTCATATGATGTGATTGGAGCAGCGACACAAGCAGTGGAAAGTCAGGATGAGTCCAGCGTATCTTGGTCCATGGGTATCTCAGCTGAATGTGCAACGTTAGCAAAAGACACATTACTCATTCCACTACCAGCAGGACAAGTTAAACATGACCAGAGGAATGACCCCACTGTTGGACCCGTGGTTCAGTTCAAACTGGCAGGAGATAAACCATCAGGTCACGCACTAAGACAGCTCAGTCCACAGATCACATGCCTTCTTAGAGAGTGGGACAAGCTGGAAATGAATGAAAGTGGAGTATTGTACAGGAAAACTACGAGCAGAAAACAACTGGTGCTTCCAGAAAAATATAAAAGTACTGTGTTAAAGGAGCTTCATGACGAAATGGGCCACCAAGGTGTAGATAGGACTACGTCACTGATACGGGAACGGTTTTACTGGCCCTATATGCAACGAGAGATAGAAGATTATGTCGCAAGGAAGTGTGTATGTCTCAAACACAAAAAGCCAAGCCACGAGACAAGAGCCCCGCTGACGAGCATTGTCACCACTCAACCGTTCGAACTTGTTTCAGTGGATTTTTTGCACCTTGACAAATGTAAAGGTGGCTATGAGTATATTCTTGTAATCATTGACCACTTTACACGTTTTGCCCAGGCATACGCCACAACTTCAAAATCAGGAAAAGCAGCTGCAGACAAAATATTTAATGATTATGCACTGAGATTTGGCTTCCCAACAAGAATACACCATGATCAGGGTGGTGAATTTGAAAACCAACTGTTCACACAACTGAAAAAGTACTGTGGAGTTGCTGGATCGAGAACTACTCCCTACCACCCCCAAGGGAACGGGCAGGTAGAGCGGTTTAACCGAACACTACTTCAGATGTTAAAGACGCTCACAGAGAGACAAAAAAGTAACTGGAAAGACTCATTAAACAAACTGATCTACGCGTACAATTGTACTCGCAGCGAAGTGACTGGGTTTTCCCCCTTTTACTTGCTGTACGGACGCTCCCCACGGTTGCCAGTTGACATGTTATTCAACTTGACCTCAGAACAAGGAAACCGTAATCACCATCACTACATGGAAAAGTGGAAGCAGGGCATGGAAGAAGCCTATGAGATCACAAGAGAGAATGCTCACAAAGCTACGATTAGAAGTAAGAGACATTATGACCGTAAAGTTAAAAGCTCAGTGTTACAGCCTGGAGATCGTGTCTTAATCAGGAACATGACACCCCGTGGTGGTCCAGGAAAACTGAGAAACCATTGGGAGGATACTATCCACACAGTTGTGCGCCAAGTGAGTCCAGATATTCCTGTTTATGAACTCAGACCTGAGAAAGGAAAAGGGAGATCAAGGATTTTACATCGTAATCTTCTCCTCCCATGTGACCACCTGCCACTTGAAATGTCGGTGCAGCCACGAGCAAGGAAAAGAAATGTGGAGCAACCTGAGGAAGCAGAGCAGTCAGAAGAAGAGGATGATGGAGATGAGTATTATCCAGTGTCACTTCAGCAGCAATCTGAACTCTGCCCACCTGAGACAATGAACCCTGTGTGTAGTACACCTCCGGAACTCGAACGCATACAGTCTGAAGAAAACCTACCACCTGAGCCAGATAGAGAACAAGGAGCAACAAACCAAATGGAAGACTTACTGGAGAGAGGGGACACTTTTGTTGAGGGTATGCTTTTGGAGGGAGCTGTTCCCTTGCTTGGTTCAAGTGACCCTAGTGGTGAGGAGCTTCAGCGGCCCAGACGACAGCACAGACGGCCCAAGGTTTTCACATATGATAGGGTGGCTCACCAGCTTGCCACAACATTAGGACATTACAACAACAAAACTGGATGGTGCCGTGGCCATACATTGTGCAGCCACATCACTTCCAATACTTCCGACACTAAGGACATGAAAGGTAGAAATTGAACTGAGTAAACGCATACACACCACACTCAAAATAGACTGTTCAGCACAGAATGTACATTCAAATGGACTGTTGAACATAAGATGGACTGTGGTTACACACTACATACACAATTATATTACACTGTTGCAGTCAATCATACCACACTCATGGACTGTTGTTAAAGGAGAGTGTAATTGACTTGAACATGTTGCACGAACAGAACTGTTAACAAGGCAGTAATGTCTAAGTGGACGCAAAACAAAGACATTAAAGGATATTGCGTATTTACTTGTGCTTGAAGGAATGTATGAAAAGAGTTCCAGTCTGTAATCCTGCACTATATAAGTGTTGATCTGAAATAACGGTGCATTGCGTATTGATTAATGGTTTAACCCCTTATTTGCACTAAAGGTCAAAGGTTACATTAGGATGTTGGGGACAACATCTATTTTGAGGGGGAGTATGTGACAAGTGAGTGTGACAAGTGGTATGTGAAATTATAGTTCATAACTCATTATTGCTTTTACAATAGTATATTATATTAGAATGCGTATTAAGTTTTGTTTATATTAATGGTTATAGAATGCATATGAAGTTTTGTCACTGTTTAAAATTAGACAACGAGTTATATTAAGAAGTTGATTGCAGATAAGGCTGATCTTCGCTTGTATGGGTTAATTATTCGTCGATCTGTTGGTAATGCCTTGGGGTTTCAGTAGGGGGATTACGGCGCGCTTCTCTTCCTCATTCAATACAGACGAGTGAAGGCGAGAGCTGCGTGTGCGTGTTTCTTCAATCTTCTCCCGTTATTTTTCCCCTTTTTAAGGTAATGACCACTCACAAAGCAATGTAGATTTTGACACATGTTAATAGTACATTCGTTATGTTTGAAGAGACGGTTTTACATGTGTAACTTATATTGTTCGAAGAGTTTCATGCTAACGGAGAAAATGTGTAACGTTATGCTAGCAGCCGAAGACCTCGTGGCTCCGTCGTGTCCGAGTCTCGCCATATACTAGTGTATACTTTGTCGTTGGTGTTTAAGTTAGCTATTGGTACGTCCACATATTTTTGCTGCGAGATTTATTGTGTATTTGTCACTATAAGGCCGAGTACATGTCATGCTGAGACAATGAATACTGTTAAGAGTATAATTTGTTTTAGTATTATGTGAGAACTAATGTAAAAAGGAGTATTAATGTCATTTGCTAGCTTTGTTTAAAACAATTCACACTGCATATGGTAATTTAGTTAAAAGGATAATTTAGAATGCATTAAGAAGATACTGACTGTGGTCCTGAATCTAATGAGTGCACAAATATTAAAATGTATGTTTTCTTGTATACATTGTTCAAAAACTCATTCAATACAGACGAGTGAAGGCGAGAGCTGCGTGTGCGTGTTTCTTCAATCTTCTCCCGTTATTTTTCCCCTTTTTAAGGGCACAACAGTAGCAGCCAAATCACAACAAATGCATTCATAACAAACACCAAATTACATTTTCATGATAAAAGAAGTACATAATATTAAAAAATAAACACAATGAGACTCCATCACAACACTAGGGTAAATGAATGTCTTTGTAGAAATGTTATTATGGGCCTATATTATCTGAAAAACTACAAATAAAAATGTATCTTCATTTTAAATGGACAGCAATATATTTAATATTGTCTGGCAACTTGAAACTATGTTTTATTTGGGGCATAAAAAAGTTAAAAATGTAAAGATACTATAAACATTTCACAGCTTTCTTTAATGAAACAATACTTCAAAATTATACAAATGAACTAGATCAATACACTTATTTCCATTCAAAGTGATGTAAAATGACGGAAAAACATAAGGACAAATTTTTAAATTTTAAAAATAAAAAAATCTGTCATTACAGGGTTAGTTTCCTCAAAAATAAAATTCGGTAAGTAAAGGTTTAGTTCACGTCATTAAAGGGTTAATTCACCCCAAAATTAAAATTCTGTCATTAAAATGGTTAGTTTTAATGAAAATTCTATCATGAATTAGTCTACTTCGGAACACCAATGAAAATATTTTTAATGAAATCTGAGAGATTTCTGTCCCCATTGACAGTCTGCAACTACCACGTTCAAGCCCCAGGAAGGTAAAGGCCTCATTAATGTAATCCATGAGTGGTTTAAATTAAGTTTTATGAAACGATGCGAGTGCTTTGTTTGCGCAGAAACTTAATTTCCCACTTTATTAACAAAAATGTCCAGCGCGTTCACGAGAGCACCACTGCGCATGCGTGTTGTGCTGATGGGAGAGCAAACACTTGCGTGAACGGCCAGTAAATGTTGATCAACTTCAGACATGTATTTATCGCTTGATATTTGGCTTGATACATTTAAGTACGACAGAAAAACTCCAAATTATCACTCTTAAATATGAGTACAAGTTGGCCAATAACTTCTAGGAACTGCAAACAGTAAGAATTATAGTCTGACTGCCACGGTTGAAGTGAAACATGAAATACAGAAAACATCTGATACATCTCATGCATCTTCTAACAACTTATACCCCACAGAAAGCCAGTTTATCATTGATTACTAAAGGTTTTTTTTGTCTCCAGAACCAGAATATGAGAAAGAAACAATATTTTCATGTCAAAAGGTCCTTTTTAGAGCCTGACTTCACAGTAATAGACATAGACTGGAAAAACGCGCATTGGGATGCAACATCATTCAACATAAAGACCCACCAGTGAGCATGAACAGAGTTCCCGAGTCTTGTGAACATCCTTAAAACAATGAAAAAGACGTTTCCCTAATAATAGCCACCTGTGAGCCGTTCGGCAGGTTTTATTGACGCCGATCAGAGCCACATTATTCCAGCCGCTCTTCTCCTCGGGGAAATATGGAAATCGCTGACGAATAGCGAAATTTAATTTGTGTCTGTCGGCACTGAGCAGAAATGTTAAACTGTTATTTGCCTGGGAACGGATAATATGATTCTACACTCGTCCCTCGAGCCCCAAACAAAAGAACTGGTGTGTAATTAGGTAGAAGATATTGACACGCTATTTCTCGCCGCTCGTTCAACATATTGAAATGTGGAAAGTGCCGTAATGAGGTTTAACACTTGAAAATTTGCAAACCTGATTAGGTGTGCTAGACTTCCTGAGGCTCAGATTCGGAAAACACACAATACTTCTGTATTCTGGGCGTTTGGATGCATTTAACACAGCATTTCATATCGTTCTGAGTCAGTCAGGATCATATGGGGTTAGAATTGTTGCATTATTCCAAATAAATTGATTGAGATTCACAAACAAACGTATACATTTCACAAATAAATAAATGCACGCTTCGTTCAAATTGAGCTGTTTGTGACATAATGTCATGGTTTGTATAATATTCAAGTTTCATGTTGTCTCTGTCATGGTTCATGTCTTGTCATGTGATCTCCTGTTCTAGTCATGTGACCATGTGTTCTGTGTTGTCATTGGTTCATTGTTTTATTGTTCAAAGCTGTTCCTTGTCATTAGTCTTGTTTATTTAAGGCCTAATGTTTGCCATGTGTCTTTGTCGAGTATTGTGTTATCTCTTGTTTTGAATACTTGGCCTCTACCAACCTGCCTTTGGTGGACTTATTTACACATAAAAGTTAAGTATATTTATATAGCGCATTTTCACTTTTCTATAAATTGCATCAAAGCAGCTTTACAGTATCAATCAAATACCATAACAATGTTTGTTTCTTAGTGGAAAAAACATCCACGTTTGGTAGGGCTGATCAATGGTATTAATGCTTGGTTAATTAATTTGAATATCCCCAACTGAACAAGCCAAAGGCAACAGTGGCAACCGAAGGCAACCCTACTGGTGTCCTAAAACTCCATCAGGTGACCCACTGGTGTCCTAAAACTCCATCAGGTGACCCACTGGTGTCCTAAAACTCCATCAGGTGACCCACTGGTGTCCTAAAACTCCATCAGGTGACCCACGGTGTCCTAAAACTCCATCAGGTGACCCACTGGTGTCCTAAAACTCCATCAGGTGACCTACTGGTGTCCTAAAACTCCATCAGGTGACCTACTGGTGTCCTAAAACTCCATCAGGTGACCCACTGGTGTCCTAAAACTCCATCAGGTGACCCACTGGTGTCCAAAAACTCCATCAGGTGACCCACTGGTGTCCTAAAACTCCATCAGGTGACCTACTGGTGTCCTAAAACTCCATCAGGTGACCCACTGGTGTCCTAAAACTCCATCAGGTGACCCACTGGTGTCCTAAAACTCCATCAGGTGACCCACTGGTGTCCTAAAACTCCATCAGGTGACCCACTGGTGTCCTAAAACTCCATCAGGTGACCCACTGGTGTCCTAAAACGCCATCAGGTGACCCACTGGTGTCCTAAAACTCCATCAGGTGACCCACTGGTGTCCTAAAACTCCATCAGGTGACCCACTGGTGTCCTAAAACGCCATCAGGTGACCCACTGGTGTCCTAAAACTCCATCAGGTGACCCACTGGTGTCCTAAAACTCCATCAGGTGACCCACTGGTGTCCTCAAACTCCATCAGGTGACCTACTGGTGTCCTAAAACTCCATCAGGTGACCCACTGGTGTCCTAAAACGCCATCAGGTGACCCACTGGTGTCCTAAAACTCCATCAGGTGACCCACTGGTGTCCTCAAACTCCATCAGGTGACCTACTGGTGTCCTAAAACTCCATCAGGTGACCCACTGGTGTCCTAAAACTCCATCAGGTGACCCACTGGTGTCCTAAAACTCCATCAGGTGACCCACTGGTGTCCTAAAACTCCATCAGGTGACCCACTGGTGTCCTAAAACCTTGGGAGAACCCAGGCTCAGTCGGGGGCCAGTTCTCCTCTGGCGTTTATGAACTAGAGGCCGGATTTACAGCAACTGTAATTTGATACAGAATTTTGTTTTATTTTATCACTTCGGGGTGGGTACGCGAACCGGACACATTTGTAAATATTTTTTATTTACAAATCTCATTTTATTTATTTGTGAATTTTAGAATCAGTGCAGAATCAGATACAGAAAACACACGCTTGGCGCAGCGGCGTGTGATTAGTTCTGCCTGAGAGGAGTTTGTTAAAGAGGAGCAGCACAATACACACTTCTGGCCATCAAACACTACATGCATGCTGAAACACATACAGGTGGAACTCAAAAAATTCGAATATCGTGCAAAAGTTCATGTATTTCAGTAATTCAAATTAAATTGGTGAAACTTATACATTTAGTATATATAAGTATATACATATGCATGATTATTCAGAGGGCCGACATTTCTGTATTTAAAATACTTTTTTAAATTGATTTCCTGTAATATTATAATTTTCTGAGATCTCGAATTTGAGGTTTTCATAAGCTGTAAGCCATAATAATCAAAATTACAACTTTTGCAGGATATTCAAATTTTTCGAGTTTCACCTGCATTCATGTTACAGAGACTACACAGATAAATAATGCAGACGCAAACTGCAAGAAAACATATTCAATAGAGTAAAGTTGGTGTGGCTCCTACTGGCCCTCTGGCGCTCTTCGCGTGGCGGTCAAAAATGACTGAGTTTTTTATTTATTCAAAGGAATGTACTATATTTTAGTTTGATAATATTTTTGGTTTAATATTTTGTATTTTTAGGGGATTTTATGATACTATATTATATTTACGCTGTATTTATAATCCATTTATTCATTTTTTGAACTTAAATTGTCATAAACCTTGTATGTTTTAGAGCAACAACGGACTTAAGTTTGATCTCTTTTCAAAGACGACACTTGGCAGATTATTGCTGAAGTGAAAAAGTTTTAAAAAATGAACTTAAAAAGGTTATGGAATTTTACGTTTATTTTTATGAAAAATGCACAAAAGCACAATTTAATTTTTTATATGAAATCTATATTTTCAAAAACATGTTTTACTTTAAAAACCATAAATCTAAACAAGTTGTTTTCCAAATTTGAGGTTGATATCTAAAAAAAAAAAAGACCTTTCGAGAGATTTAGTTTGGCTGCAGTACCCAACACTTCCACTAGATGAAATCCGTCTCCCATGCATTACCAATGCGCTCGTTTTGACGCGAGGAGCACAAGTGTGACTAATTTTTTACAGGACCATTTAACCTTTTCGAATCATGTCCATGATTTTTTTGTGTGTTCACACAGCAGGTGCCAAAACCTTTAGTTTCGTACCATTCCGATTAAGTACAAAAAATAAATGTAAAAAAAAACAACAACGTACTTTTCAGGCTATATGTAGAATTCAGAAACCCTTTTTATTAGCGACACTGGTGGCCATTCAGTGAACTGCAGGAGCACACGTGACGTAAATATAGATGTGACTGTGAGACTATAGTTTGAATTAATCCCTTTTCTTTGTATGACACATTGACATTACAGTGCAGAACGGCTCTTTCATCATTATCATTCATTTTGTGTGCAATTGAATGCAAAAAACGTCCTTAAGTTCTTGACAGAAACATCAGTCTACAGGCTTTCATAGACAACCTGAGAAGTCAGGGAAGGTCTCGTTTTTTAAGTTTCTTTACAAGCTGTTTACACATTGGCCGTTAACACGCAATTAATACGTAACTTACATTTAGCCCCTTTAAAGATTTGGGCTGGTAACCACAGAGTTTTAGATTTGAATCTGGATTTGACTATTATTTTCTTGTTGAATATCCAGGTCTCTCACAACAATTGATTTGAAAAATTTCAATCTGGCTTCGGTCCACTTCATAGCACAGAAACTGCACTCGTCAAAATTACTAACGATCTGTTTATGGGAGCAGATTCTGGTCAGCTGACATTATTTATTTTGCTCGATCTGAGAATCATTGATACAATCTCACAAAGCATCCTCCTAGACAGGCAGACTTGGAGTTATGGTTTTATAGAGTTATGGAGTTATGGACATCTGCCTGTCTGGGTTTGGATCATTTCAACTCAAAAACTTCAGATATAAGGCATTGTAAGTTACCATCGGTGTTCCCCAAGGCTCAGTCTTGGGCCCTCTTTTGTTTATTATTTATTTACTGTCCCTTGGACACATTTTCAGGAAGTACGGTATTATTTACAGCTTTACCTGTCTTCCTTGCCTACCTCTCTTTTTACACCACTTTCTCTGTCCAACTGCTTAGCTGAATTAAAAACTGTCAAATTTCCTTAATCTCAATATTAGTACAAAATCATCATATTGCATATTTTCATTTCTGGTCGGCTGACTTTAGGCAAGGCAAGTTTATTTATATAGCACATTTCATACACTATGATAATTCAAAGTGCTTTAAACAGAAAGGAATTAAAATAATCACCAAATAAAAGCAAGGGAAATTAAAAAAGTTATAAAATAAATTAAAAGAGATATAAAGATGATACAGTTATAAAAGGAATTAAAATAGATATAAAGATGATACCGTTATAAAAGCAATTAAAATAGATGTAAAGATGATAGTTATAAAATGAATTAGAAATAGATATAAAGATGATACAGTTATAAAAGGAATTAAAAGAGATATAAATATGATACAGTTATAAAAGGAACTAAAAGAGTAAAAGGATGATACATATACACTTCTCATCCAGCAAAACACTGGTATCATATTATTCACAGCTTCCAGTTTTACACTGATATTTTCCCATGGTGCGTTTTTCCCATCCTTTATTTATTTTGCTCGATCTGAGAATCTTTGATACAATCTCACAAAACATCCACCTAGACAGGCTGACCTCCCTTGGAGTTATGGTTTTATGGATTTATGGAGTTATGGGCATCTGCCTGTCTGGGTTTGGATCATATCAACTCAAAAACTTCAGATTTAAGCCATCACAAGTTACCAGCGGTGTTCCCCAAGGCTCAGTCTTGGTCCCTCTTTTATTTATTATTTATTTACTCTGGCTAAATCTGATCGCTTCTCTGTGACTATTGACCAGTACATCGTTTTTTCCATCCACACTGGTTAAAGTCTGGGTGCCGTCCTTAGTAACACCATATCTTTTGAAAACCATGTTAATAATATTATTCGTTTATGCATATTTTCATATTTTTTTGATGACGAACAGCACTGCTTGTACATGCCTTAGTTACGTTGCATAAAGATTATTCTAATTCTCTTCTCTTTGGGTGAAGAGAGCGATGACATCACGTTTTTTTTCTCAGAGCGGCTATATATATATATATATAAATGAACTAAATGAATAACTTTTTTACAACAAATATGAAACATCACTGAACTTACTTAAGCTGGACTGTGACGCTATTTTCTTCTAGAAACAAACTTTGTTGCATTATTTTCCTGTTATCTCTGTAAAGCTGCTTTGAAACAATCGGTATTGTAAAAAGCGCTTTATAAATAAATGTGACTTTAATTTCTGCATAAACTGCAGCTGGTCCAGAATTGCTGCATGATTTCTTTCTATAACTCCACTTATAGTGCACGTCTCCTGTTCTTCAACTGGTTTCCAGTAAAATATCGAATTGATTTAAAAATGTAGCTCCTTCATATCTTTCTGATCTTCTTCAAATTTATATTCCTGCCCGTTCCCTTACATCTTTTTCATCTATTTTTTTTGTCTTTAGTTTGTAATCTTGTAATCAGAATCAGTTCCTCTCGCAGCAACTCTTCTCTGATGATGTGGGCGGGGCTATAACCTGTCACTCACAAGAGATCAGCCAATAGCAAACCACAACCATCCAATCAATTCCTCATGGACACAATCATGCCCCGCCCACATGTGTTCTTGTTTGAGATTATACTCGTATATATGTCACAATAGAGAAGAAAAGACAAGTGCAACTTCCCTTTCATGCAGATTTTAACTTTTAACCTTTAACCATGCATTTGTTAACGTTGTGTTCACACGAGCCCTGAATGTGTGTTTGGAGCACAGAGAGCGTCAGATCCAGTGTAACTGCAGTACTTATTCAGTGACTAGTTGATTTTGATTCATGTGAACACCTCTTCCAGCCCTTGGGCACTGAACCATGTTCAAAACACCATATCCCATGATGCAGTATTCCTGTGGCTATGCCAGCAGCTGGCACACACTCACACACACATGCTCACACACACATACTCACACACACGCACACACACACACACACACCTAAGAAGGGAATGAGAGTCTCTCTCGACGCTGGTATTGGCCGACACTCCGGGCTTCACCCCAAACTGGCTCCTGGTTCTGCTGCCCGCTGGGTGTGTGTGTGTGTGTGTGTGTGTGTGTGTGGGTAACGGGTGGCTCTGCTGGGCATGTCAGAGAGAAACTAGTACTAGTGCTTCACTAATAAAGGTTTCAGCTAAAACGTTATTTTTACCCAACTGAACTAAACCTGTGTGTGTTTGTATGTGAGAGTGTGAGTGAGTGAGTGTGTGTGTTTGTATGTGAGAGTGTGTGTGTGTGTGTGTGTGTGTGTATTTGTATGTATGTGAGAGTGTGAGTGTGTGTGTGTGTGTGTGTGTGTGTGTTTGAGCATCTGTGTGTGAGCGTCTGTGTGTGTGTGTGTGTGTTGCTCAGTGGTGCTCCATCAGACAGTTTGAATGCGTCAAAAACACAATTGGTTTATATTAAATTCTGCTGGATCAGCAAATTCTCTCTTTCTCACACACACACACACACACACACACACACACACACACACACACACACACACACACACACACACTGTCTCTCTCTCTCTCTCTCTCTCTCATACACACACACACATTCTCTCTCTCTTTCACACACACACACACACACACATTCTCTCTCTCTTTCACGCACACACACACACACACACACACACTCTCTCTCTCTCTCTCTCTCTTTGTGTGTTAACCTGGATAGGCTTCTCTCTCGGTCACCTCTGGGTCATTCATCATGTTGTTCCTGTTTCTCTTCACAGTGATTTTTGTATTTTAAACATACTTTAGCCTGTTCACACACACACACACACACACACACACACACACACACACACACACACACACACAGGAGATGATGTGTTCAGGGCTGGACTCTACTGTAAGCATCTCTATGGGAGCGTGTGCTGGAGTCCAGAT
This sequence comes from Meda fulgida, assembly GCA_030578275.1. Classification (NCBI taxonomy): domain Eukaryota; kingdom Metazoa; phylum Chordata; class Actinopteri; order Cypriniformes; family Leuciscidae; genus Meda; species Meda fulgida. The sequence goes on along the minus strand of CM060617.1, from coordinate 1,292,176 downwards.
GGAAGAGTGTTAGAAACATCAACCGGTGAAAACTGCACACTAGTACATTATATAATGCAAAAAATTAGGTCTTGTTTTCCAGCACAAATATCTAAAATATCAAGATACAACAAAATTACAGTATGAAAACTTGTTTAATGAAAAATGTGCTTAAAACAAGAACAAATGCCAATGGAGTCAGAAATAAAAATAATCGTATTTCCCTTTGAATTAAGATTATTTTTCCGACTCTCTTTCTTTGTCTCTGGTTTGGACATAATGAGTCTGATGTGATGCATGATCATTGATGAGGTTATGATGGGAAATATGATGTGCTGTTGGCTTAACTGTACTTTCAGTCGTGACAATCACAAGCTGTACATCGATATATATAGACATATATGCGCGCGTCTCGACTCGTGGGTTTCTCATCCAGTCTTATTTTAGGATCATTGATGTTCTATTCGTTTTTCTGTATATTTTGAATTACATTTTATTTATTTTGTTTTCAGTTTAATTTTTTTTGTTTTTTTTTGTGTGTTTTAGTCATTGTTTATTATTTTATATCCCTATACAGTATTTGTATGTATTAGTTTTTGTTTATTTAGTTTTAGTTATTTTGTACTAGCTGAAATAAAATAAGCTAAAGTTTTTTTATATTTTATTTTTATTTTTAAATAACATTTTTTATTTTAGTTTTAGTCAACAATAGGAACACATTTGCTAATGGAAGTGTATTATTATTATTCTTTTTTTAAATATGTCTATATAATATTTATTCATTTTTATGTATTAAGTTTTATTTTTTTATTTTAGTTCTTTTAAACTATTTAAGCTATTTATTTTAGTTTATGTCTAGTTATTAATGTCGTGTTATTTATGTCTAGTTATTTTAGTACTTCAACCTTAACTAAATGAAAAGGATAATTATTGCATTGGCAACTAGCTGAAAAAAATATTTTCTTTAATTTTTAATATTTTGTATTTCAAGTAACAAAAAGGTATTTTATTTTAGTTTTAGTTACCAATAATAACCCTGGCATGCACATCTGCTAATAAGGTGTATTATTATTATTAATATGTCTATATAATATTTATTCATTTTTATTTAGTAGTTTGCATTTGCAACTAGCTTAATTTAATTTTTAAAAGAATTTAATTATTTTTTTAATATTGACTTTTTTATTTTATTGATTTTTTTATGTCTTGTATTTCAAGTAACAAAAATGTATTTAATATAAGTTTTATTTAACAGTAATAACCCTGGCACGCATGTCATCTAATGGAGGTGTATATAAATACGCATGAGTGTATTTAGAAAAGGGGTTAATGACTTTGATTGATTCCACTGCTTGTTTGCATTAAAGGGCTTCAGTTCAGCTGTAGTGACTATAACAGCTGCTCATGCAAACATCACCCTAACGCTCTTCACAGTTACACTCATCTTTAACCAGCCCGGACACAGATTCAGACCTCAACACGGGACCTAAAATGACCAAACAAGAGCATTTCATCAGCTCGCAGCATGACTGACACTTTGGTGGTCGGGGTTAAACTTTGAGGAGTTACTGTAGGCCTACTGTAGGTGCAAATGCTTCATATTGGCAAATTGATCAGAAATTGATCAGAAAGATGTTTCTCTTGAGGCAAAACATCTCAAAGCAACAGCATGCGAGCAGCGAAGCCGCGCCAAGAAGCGTCGCACGAAAGTGCAACTCGGAGGATTCAAAGAGGCCGTTGCGTCGGAAGACAAGTTGCGTTGAAAATTTATCCTCTGTTGATCGGATTCGCAAACATGCAATCCGACATTTGGGCTACAGCACGCTCAGCCTGGCCATGCGCGGTCTGGAGGAGATGCCCGAAGAACTATGGGAACTCCAAGAGCTCCAGAAGCTCAACCTCTCCTTAAACGCTCTGTCGCTTTTGCCACCAGGCCTCGGGAGTCTAGAGAACCTGGTGGTTCTTAACCTGTGGGGGAACGAACTGGTGGAGCTCCCGCCTGAGATCGCGCGCCTCGGGAACCTACGAGTGCTTTTCGCGCACAGGAACCGGCTGAACGACGTTCCGGAGGAGCTCGGAGACTGCTCCAACCTTGAGGTCTTGAGTTTGGCCAATAACCAGATCCGCACGCTTCCCAACAGCCTGTGCAACATGCGCAAACTCGCCAAGCTCAACCTCAGCCACAACCGCATCCAGCTCATCCCGGCCTGCGTGTACAGCATGAAGAGCCTCGTGTTCCTGCATCTGGCCAACAACCGGCTGGAGAACCTCGCGGATAAGGTGCGGAGGGCTCGAGTTACACCTTTGTGTTCCCGTATTGATTATTGTAATGCCTTCACTGCCAAAACATGCTTTTCTTACTCAGTATTTGTGTCTTGTTTCCATTCCAGGGGCCTCATTTATAAAACTTTGACTAGGATTTGCGTTAGAAGTGGCGTGCGGATGAAACATAGGATGTGCGCACAGAAATATTCAGATTTATAAAACTGTGCGCACGCACATCCTACGCAGTTTTCCCTTCACAATCAATCAATTCTAAATGTAGCGCAGCTTTTGCGGCTTCATGTCACGCCCATAGTTGGCCATAAATAGTGAAACGCCCACAAGTTAATATTCATCGATTGCGAAATCATGGCAAACACAGAGAGGAAAACCAAGAAACGGAACTTCACTCAATGTGAAGTGGAAATGATCGTTGGCGAGGTGGAAAAGAGGAGTAAAATGTTGTTTGGAGGGCACAGTGTGGGCATTAATGCCAAAAGGGCACTTGAGTGTCAAAAGGTTGCATTACGCATTACGTCATTACGCATTACGTCATTACGCATTGTGATGGCATGGCATTTTATTACCATCCATTTGATTGCATCTGACGAGCTACAGATGTGTTATGAGGATGAATTGCATAACATGCAATAATTATTATAGCAGAACATATTTCACTTTTATTTTTGCAAATATGTTCATCTGCATTTCTGTTGTTATCTTCGTTTGATTTTGTTTGTTTTCCACTGCAGATCGATCAAACGGGTGTTCATGTAGGCTTTTAATTGTAAGACTTGCTTTGTGAAGTCTTCATGTTATTTATGAGAGCCAGTATCGCCATTTCTTTTACACAACGGTCTAGAGTTTCACACACTTTCACATGGTTCCTCATCTGCCGACGCTGTCGCCGTTTCTCATCTCACCCGTTTCTGTGCGCGCGCCTGGGTCAGAGCTCGCGTGAAGGACCGCACTTTTTCATACCGCACTTTTTATAAATACCAATTATTGCGTAGAGAGCGGCGTACGCCTTCTTTTGTGCATACGCAACGTTTATAAATGAGGCCCCAGATGTCTAAAAATACTTAAATCAAGATGGATTTACAAAAGTAGGAAAATGCCATAAGATATTATTTCTTGTTTTCTAGGGGAGGGAAATCGAAATGATGTGAGTTTTTACTTTAAAACAAGCAAAAACATTTGAATAATTCAAATGGAAAGATGATTATTTTTCTCACCCATTGGCAGATCATTTTGCTTGTTTTAAGCAAAAACTCACTTCATTTAGATTTCCACACCCCACAAAACAAGACATAATATCAAATGGCGTTCTGCTACTTTTGTAAATGCTTGATTTAAGAGTTTTGAGATATTTCAACACGATCTCATAAAAGTGCGTATCTATACCACGAATTACGTTTTATCGTACATTTATACGCAAAATATTTTTTTGCGTGCATATGCCACGCGCTGTAAACCCCTCGTGTAGGATTAGCGGTGTGAAGTGTGTGTGTGTATTACACGCCATAAAGTGCGTAGCATACACACGCAAAAACTATTTTCAGCATATAAATGGCACGAGAAATTAAATTCGTTGTATAGATTCGCAGTTTCATGAGACCGGGCTGGATATTTGGACTGGAAACAAGACAAAAATACTGAGTAAGAAACACTTGTCAAGTGAAAGCTACCTTAAACAAATTGCAGGTAAAGTGCAAAACTCAGAACTATAAGAGATCACATTACTCCCATTTTGGAGTCTTCGCATTGGCTCCCATATAACAAAATAAAATACCTTTTTGTTACTTGTAAGCTAGCTTTGGCAGCTTTGTTAGTTTTGTTACTTGTAACAAAATCCTTGTAAGTAAGCATCAGAGTTTTAAAGTCGGTAGACATGCTTTACAAGGGTTGGCTCCTCAATACTTCACCGAACTTTTAATATTCTCCAACGCGTGACCTCCTTCATCTGGAGCTGTTCCTTTAACTCGATCGCTAACGATTGATGGGAGACAGGGCTTCTTCTCCAACAGCTCAAAACTACGCCATCTTTACCGATCGAGATAAGGCAAGCAAAATCTCTTAGCATTTTTAAATCGTACCTTAAAACTCATTTTTTTAGGGTAGCTTTTAATTGAATATTTGTATACATTTTTCATTGTGCATTATGGTGTATTTTGTTGCTTTAATTTAAATTTGATATTGTGGATTATTTGATATGGTGTATTGTTTCATTTGTTTCTGTATAGCGCTTTGAGATGTACAGTTAAAGGCGCTATAGAAAATAAAGGTTATTATTATTATAAGATCCAGGAGCTGGTGAACCTCAAGATCCTGATCGTGGAGCAGAACTCGCTTCACACGCTTCCCAGGACGCTGTGCCGTCTGACGGGCCTGGAGCTCCTGAACGTGGACTTCAACGATCTGCAGAGCGTTCCTGAGGAGATGTACATGCTGAGGCGCCTGGAGAGGCTCGCTTGCCATCCTCTGGATAAAGGCCTGCATATAGTCCACAATCCACTGCTGAAGCCCCTTAAAGAGGTCCTGCAAGGAGGTCTGAACGGCCTTTATAGCTACCTCAAACCTGCATGAAGACAGACGTGACGTTGGGGGATTACTAGGGTATGTTTAGCCAAAAAACAAAATGCTTTTCAGTTTTTCTGTCGTGATTTTCTTCCTCGGGGTTTCAGTGAAAATATCTAAACATTTGAATATAAATTGTGAAAATGGAGGATTACTAGGTTATGTTTTGCACAAAAAAAATGTACTTTTTAGTTTTTCTGTAGTGATTTTCTTCTTATTGAAATATCTAAACATGCTTCATTTAAAGGGAAACAAGATTATTCAAACCGATCTCACGGCAATTCGTACAAATTTTATAAAGTGGCTAATTTGTACAAATTTATACGACCACACTCATACGAATTCGTATGATTTTTGCTAAAGCGTACATATTTTACGAGTTGCCCAATTGGTATACATTTGTACGAATGACCTACCCCTGACCCCGCCCCTAAACCTACCCATCATGTGGGTTTAGACAAATGTACGAATTAGACTCCTTTTACTCACTCAGATAGAGATAGTGTTGGATTATTTTTATTTGCAAGGAGGTCTGAAAGGCCTTTATAGCTAACTCAAACCTGCATGAAGATAAATGCTGACATTGGCGGATTAGGTTATGGTTTGCAAAAAATATATACTTTTCCAGTTTTTAGTGATTTTCTTCCTCAGTTTTTCAGTGGAAATATCTAAACATGCTTACTTTAATGGGAAAACAAGATTATTTTATTGGCAGGAGGTCTGAGAGGCCTTTATAGTTTCCTCAAACCTGCATGAAGATGAATGGTGAATCTGTTAGTCGAAGCGTCGCACACTGTAAAAAAGTAAGGATTACTGGGGTATTTTTGGCAAGAAAATACTTTTTCAGTGTTTCTATAGTGATTTTCTGCAGTTTTTCAAATATTTAACATTCTCAAATCAAGATGTATTTATTGGAGAAGCAAAATTAGTAAAATGAATTGAGTATTTGCTCAAAACAAGAAAAGATATCAGTAAAATCAGCTTCATTTCAATGGAAATCAAGATTATTATTATTGGCAGATATTGGTGCTCAGGCACGTATTGTATTCATTAGTGTTCTTCTTCTTCCACTTTGGAGTCTAGAGAAGCCAATAGAGGCATGGAATTTGGCACACTGATAGACGACAGTCTGAACATTAAACACACCAATTTTGGAATCTCTAGCTCAATCTCTCTAGCGCCACCATCTGTTCAAAGCTGCATTCACCTTTATGCTAATAACTGTTGAACCATAAGGGCTAGAAACACAATTCTTTCCCCTTGATTTTTGTGTGTCAAGACGATTCAATTAAGTCATATGACATCATTTTCTGTCATGAAAAATGTCTTCAGATTATGTCGACACAAAATCAGAAATTCAAGTTAATTGGCGAACCATTTTTGAAAAACTTGTTAACGAATTCTATGAAGAGCATGTTATAGTGGACGTGAGGCTATATCTCTGAAACACTTAACCGTATTCAGACCAAACTTGGTGTGTGTTATGACAACCATGACCTGAATTTGTATAGTTTCAGCACAGTGCCACCTAGTGGGTAGGAGATATGAAAATGTCTACTTTTGCTTCTGAACAAAACTGGTCTCTTTAGATTCGGTGCTGGATACTGAGTCAGAAGATACCCATATTGGCCATTTTGGGCATCAGCCATTTTTTATTGTAAAATATGGCTGATGTAAAAGCTATATTGATAAAATGCAGTGTAAAATGCTATATTAAATGAAAGCATTGGCTATCTGTCATCGGCACCATTCCCTGAATATACTCAAGAAGTTTCGAGACAGTGCCACCTTGTGGTCAAAACAAAAAATGAAATTTCAAATAATGCAAATAGCTTTTGATAAATTTGGCCTATTGTAATGAAACTGGTCTTAATAGATTATTTGGGTCATGCCGAGAACATTGATACCAATATTGCCTTAATCAGACCACATCAATTTGGTGTCAGCGCCACCTATTGGTCAAACGTAATAAGAAGTTATGTCACATTACAAGTGTCTTTAGTTCTTTTGCAGCTGGTCTTTTTTTTTATAGGGAAAACTCTTAATTTTGAGACATTTTTCATAAAATAACTTAATATCTTCAGTAATTTTGCTTCTTCTCCAGTAAATGTATCTTGATTTAAGAATGTTTAGATATTAGTGCTGGAGAACGAGACAGAAACACTGAGGAGAAGGCTTTTCTGAAGATTTCTGAGTGAAAACTGTTACAAAGTAAATCCTACACCAATTTTTTTTTCAGTGCACTGTAAAAAATTATTTTTTGAAGTTGTTAAAAAACCTAAATTGATGTATGTTTTACAAGCAAATACTATTTCAGTTTTTCTATTTCAAAATTCCATGTTTAATTCAATGTGTTAATTGCCGTTTCTTTGTAATTGTTTGTGAAATATACTAGCATTTTTTGTGTGAAAACTGTTTCAAAATAAATCTTACACCAACTTTTTTTTCAGTGATGTCATATTATACGTATGTTTTCATTGTTGTTGAAAATGTCATTAAAAAAAGAATTAAATGTTACTGTACAACAGTTGATTTTTTTTGTCAGGCAAATGTCACACAAACTCACTTAATTTTCATGCATTTTTTACTTAATATCTTCAGTAATTTTGCTTCTTATCCAGTAAATGTTTCTTGATTTATGAATGTTTATATATTAGTGCTGGAGAACGAGACAGAAACACTGAGGAAGAGCATCATTGCTGTGAGACGAGACCGTAAAAAAGACAATCGCAATTAGTTTTTATTGCGCTCTTGATTGAAGCTCATGATAAAGTCAGTCTGTCGTTCACACATCAGCTGCAGCCCAGCGCTCTTCCTGACGTCTGTGAGCTGTGAGTCTTAGTCCTGTGTTTCTAACCTTGCCTGCCACACACACACACACACACACACACACACAGACACTCACTCTCTCTCTCACACACTCACTCACACACACACAGACACTCACTCACTCATTCACTCACTCACTCACACACACACACACACACACACACTCACTAACAAACTCAGTCACTCACACACACTGTCATTCACACACACACACACACACACACACACAGACACTCACTCTCTCTCTCACACACACACACACACTCAGTCACACACACACACAGACACTCACACACACACACACACACAGACACTCACTCTCTCTCTCACACACACACACACACACTCAGTCATTCACACACACACACACACACACACACACACACACACACACACACTCAGTCACTCACACACTCACACACATATCCTACAGTTGTCACATTAAGGGATTGCATTACTGTTCTTTAAAATAAACCACACTTGCTTTGACCAGTTGTTGTTTGATCTAATAACGTTACGATATTTATACGTGTGATTTATGTGTTCAAATACCGGTCTGGGACGCTGTACTGCATTCATGCACTGGAAAATTAATTGAAATGATTTTTGCAGTATAAAACTACACACAATTTACTTGAGAATCAGAAAGACTATATTGAGTCTGCGTCACATGATCCTTCAGAAATCATTCTATATTGAGTTGCTTCATATTTTTGTGGAAATATTTAGTGATACACTTCAGTTCCAAAGTTAAAAAAATACATAATTTATGCTTAGCTAAGATGCATTAAACTGATTAAAAGTGACAGTAAAGACATGTATAATGTTACAAAAGATTCTGTTTCAAATAAACACTGTTCTTTTAAACTTTCTATTCGTCAAATAATCCTGACAGTTTCCACACAAATATGAAGCTGTTTTCAACACTGATAATAATCATAACTGAGCATCAGATCCTCATATTCTCCTGATTTCTGAAGGATCATGTGACACTGAAGACTGGAGTAATGATGCTGAAACTCAGCTTTGATCACAGGAATAAATTACACTTTACTAGATATTCACATAGAAAACAGCTGATTTACATTACAATAATATATATATATATATATATAAAATGAATGCATTTTTTATCAAATAAATGCAGCCTTGGTGAGCAGAAGAGATTCTTTCAGCAACATTAATCATTATTAATGAATTTGCTTTAAGCAGTATAAAGACACATTTAGAAAGTCATATTTTAACATTAACTAACGCCTGTCGTCATAATATACAAATGTAAACACATAAACAGCTTCCACTTCTATTAACTAAAAACATTGTTATGATGGACTGTAAATAACCAGATATAAAACATATAAAGCAAAGAACAACACAAACACGAGCAAAATAAAGACATGCCTCCAAACATCCAGACCTACATGTGACACGCAGTCGTTATGTGTGATTTATCGCAGGTTATTATTGACACACTCTTCATCGCTCGTATGCTGACAGATAAATATGATATCTGGCCTGAGCCACGGTTATTATAAGCATGCTTGTCTACATTGTTTCCATAACCGCGGATTGCTGTTCTGTCAGAGATTGACTCGTCTCTGGAGGGAAATAAACGCTTGTTCTGATTGAAACACATCCAGCGCGTGAACGGCTGTGGTTCTGATTAAAATAGCAATGGGAAAACTTCAGCTGACACAGTTCTGATGAAGACAAAGCATTTACAGTGGGCCTAAAAAGTGTTGAGCACTTAAATCACACTTGAAAACCTCTGAATGTCACTCAATTCTTGCGCTTTTTTCCTAACTTTCTTAAAATATTATTATTTAAAAAATGTTTTTTTTTATTATTATTGCAAATTAACAAACAGTAGCTTATACAAGGTAAGAAATCAATGACACACACATACAGAAGAGTGAAAAACAAAAACGAAAACAAAGAGATGGAAAACTGCTAAACATAGATATCGATATAATGCTGTGTAGATTGGTAAGAAATTAGGTATTTTAGTGATATAGTTATAAATAGAGGCAATTTAAGACATCATTCTTAATTCTTAAATTATTTGAACAACGTCGACACGGAACAATTGTGATATACACAGATCCGCGGCTCTTAAAGGGACAGCAGCCACTAATTCTGTCTGTCTGTAAAGTTAATCACAGAACAAAATTAAAGGGATAGTTCACCCCAAAATGTAAATTCTGTCAGTATTTACTCACTCTCATGTTGTTCAACCCCGTAAGACCTTCGTTCATCTTCAGAACACGAATTAAGATATTGTTGATGAAATCTGAGCGCTGGATCACTCCTCCACACTCCTCCATAGGCTTCTTCAGGGAGTGAAACTTGCCGGACTCGAAAAGTTATTAAAGACATCGTTAAAATAGTCCAGTGACTACAGTGGCTCAATCTCAAGTTTATCAAGCAGAGAAAACTTTTTGTGCACAAAAACAAACAAGAATAACGACTTTATTTCAATTTCTGTATATGTACTCTCTGTTAGACAGGTAAATATGACAATTATTATGGGTTCATGTGAGGATTGTTTGAAGTTCACTTAAATTAAAAGTTGTTATATTTTTTTGAAGCCTAATAAATGTTCAAAATTGATAGCTTGTACACTGTAATGTTGAAATGGCTATAATTAATGTTTAAAGTTGGGGAGAAAAAATGTATTTCATGGGGAAAAATAGAATACATAGAATTATTAGTGATACTGCATTCAAGATGCTATTTAAAATATACTGTCTTTATATTGTCTCTACATTAATTAATACTACAATTCATTTATTTTAAAATAAAATAAAAACATAAATATAAATAAAATATAAACTAAAATAAAACAAGGCCAAACAAATGAATGTGATATAATATGTTGATAACAGTACTCTGCAGGAAAAAGATGAATGTCTAATATATATTTGCATACATATATCTATATATAACTGATACATATAATCAATTGCGTTGGGGTGTGTACATGTATCCTACAGTTGTCACATTAAGGGATTGCATTACTGTTCTTTAAATTAAACCACACTTGCTTTGACCAGTTGTTGTTTGATCTAATAACGTTACGATATTTATACTTGTGATTTATGTGTCCAAATACCGGTTTGTACTGTATCCATGCACTGCAAAATTAATTGAAATGACTTTTGCTGTATAAAACTACACAAGATATATAAATATAAATCAAATTCACCTCGCAAAGGAAGCATTGATATATTTTTGCGTGTCCAAATAACCCTGCTGTATATTCATGCACTGGAAATAAATCATTTTTTAAGAGACGAGCCAAATCAGATTCCTCACAGAAGTGCTTTCACCTCGATTCGACCTGTGACTCGCACTGATGTGACGCGCACTGCAAAACAAGCTTTTCTTACTCAGTATTTGTCTAGTTTCCAGTCAAAATGACTACAAATTCTAAAATCAAGATGCATTTGCTAAAGTTGTAAGATATTATGTCTTGTTTTCTGGGGGGGGGGGGGGGGATCTAAATTAAGTGAGTTTTTATATGCCAATGGGGTGAGAAAAATAATGTTAATTCAAACAGAAACAAGAGTATTTTTCTCTCCCCATTGCTTGTTTTAAGCAAAAACTCACTTCATTTTTATTTCTCCCCCAGAAAACCAGACATAATATCTAATGGCATTTTACTGCTCTAGTAAATGCTTCTTGATTTAAGAATTTTTAGATATTTGGACTGAAAATAAGACAAAAATACTGAAAGAAACTCTTGTTCTGCAGTGTGTTTGAGGAACAACAGCTCCCTCTATGGGTGAAGCATCAGAAATACACCAGATAACTCTGCTTGAGTTTGAACTTGAGTCTGTCCTCTATCGAGTCTCAGCTTGACCCGTCCGTCATCATAGCCAAGGTCATGATGGCATATTTAATCAGTGCGAGGCGACAACAAAATATTAAACATGTCCGCCAATCAGCTAATCAAGTAATGATGCTGAGAGCTTTGAGGAAGGTCAGTGGAGTGAGTCGAGTTAGCCGCGGGAAAGCTAATTAGCAGGACATATTTTAAGGATTCAATCAAGTTAATGTACGACGTGAACTCTTAAAGTCCCTCTGTGGTGAAAATCCAGCTTTTAATGTTTATGTGTCTATGTGTTTTTTTTAATAAGACAAAGCATGTGTAATTCATAAGTCGACAGCATTGCTGAGTATTTTCTGCTTAAAACTGCAGTGAACCAAAGACAGTCTCAAAAACACGGTGTGAAATCGCTGGTGTTTCTGACGTCACAAACGACCTTGTAACCAATCAGATCAACGTGTGCTCGTCAACCAGTGGATCTCTGAGTGAGTGAGTGAGTGGAGGCGGGGCTCATCTGCATATTCATAGAACCACGCATAATAAATGAGGCGAGGGTGTCGAGTTACATTCAAGATATTTTAAGACATGAAGACACTTTTTATTTAAAATAAAGCTTGCAATATTGGGGCTTCATTTTGGGTTCTTTTCAATGAAAGAACGTTTAAAGAACTTCCATTCTGTGGATGTTAAAGGTTCATAA
>CM060617.1:1267500-1270000 GCA_030578275.1 Meda fulgida | reverse complement strand
CTAAAAAAAACGAATGATTTATTAGTGGTTTGACTGAGGGTGTGAGTGTGTGTGTGTGTTGGAGTCAGAGGAGAGTCGAGCTCTTTAGCATCCGTGTGATTTATAAGCATCTCTCGTCTCCACACACACACACACACACACACACACACACAGCTCCAGCTATCATCGATTAGCACTGGGTAATCCGTATAAATATACCGCGTGCGCTCAGGTCTTCCAGTAGTGGGTGATTGATGGCGCTGTGTGCCGCTGGAGTCCGCCTGACTGACACCCACTGGTGCTTTAATTCACCAGAAGACTCGCTCGTAAGTTTGAGGCGTCACTCAAAGTCTGATTACTGCCGCTCGACTCGACGGCCAACACATCAAACGTGCTTGAGGAGAAGAAAAGCTTCAAACCGCATGTCAGAAGTTCTGCTTAAAAGCATAAAGTAGCCCATGTCTTATTTTTCTTTCAATGTTAAAGTTTCACACAGAGACATTTTGAGTGAGTCATTTATAGACTGAGACATCTGCAAATGAATGCCTTCATGCACAAAACTTTATACTAAAAAACGATTCTAATTTTCTTTTAAAAAAATGATGGTGGCCATAAAGTCGCGATGAAACGGAAGTAGCATCTGATATTTTCTTCTGTATTGTGACACATGTTTTAAAAAAAGAAAAAGTAGGGCGGGGACGTGTTTGTATGCATTGGTCGTTGATTGGATGTTGAGATGTGGGCGTGGCTCTTATGCATGTATGCAGATGAGCGTCAGCTTAAAGGGGCGGAGTAAGTTTGTCATTTATCACCAGTATGTAGAGCTGCAGAATTAATTGTTGAAAGATGTTATCTCAACTCGAACACCCACGCGGTCTTATTCCTAAATGATAATAATTCGCATGTATATATTAAACCATTGATAAAATCACATGGAACATTTAAATCTGTGTTCTAATCCTGAGAGAGCAGCTGAAATATACAGATATGAAACAACTTCACACACTGTCTTTTCAACCACAATAATTCTTACAATAATCCATATCATCACAGAAGAACTGAAATAAAAGTTTATAGTTCGGATATAAACACTGATGTCTACAGTAGCGATTCAAATAGATCACCTTTTGTAAGGAACTTTCTACTTCAAATAAAGATTGTATCGATTACATCATTACGCCAGTAGGTGGCGACAAGAGACTGTTAAAACTGAATCATTGAATCAACTCCATTTAAAATAATTCATTCAGATTATTTAAACATGTTAAATAGACTTCAGTAATTAACATGTTGTCAGAACCTCTTAATAAATGATTAAAAACTACTTATGTATTTTTCTTTTTAATGTATGACAGTTTCATACTGTTTCATATTTTTATATTTAAGTGGTCAAATAAAATCAATCAGTGTTTGTGTGAGTGACACTGTGCATCTTCTATATATTAATATTAATGTTTGCTTGCGATGAACTTTGATTGATCATGTGACTCTCATCTCCACTGTGATTGGTGGTTATCAGTGTATTAAATGTGAACAAAACAGAACATTAGTTACTCAATAGGTCGGTAAATTAACATTATATCAGATACTGAAATTTTTTTTTTTTACTGTAAATTTAAGTTTAGTCTGTAAAACCTAAAATGTTGCTGCTGTACAGTAAATTTCTGACAACCACAGCTGCCTTTTTTTACTGTAAATTTTTATTGTTGGTTTAACTTAAAAAAGTAGGTTACCTGGTTGCCTTAAAATTTGGAGTTCATTGAAATTAAAAATTTTGGTAATACAATGAGGGAGATTGGTTTGATAAATAAAAACTCAACATATTATGTTACCATATTAATGATCTAAATTGATTTGACAAAAGATAAAATGTCGTGATAACAAATCATGAATATGATTTTTTTTACAGTGTACAGGTGGAGTGTGTTTGAGAGAACGACGTGTCTCTTATGACTTATCCTGACAAAAACAACAGCAGGTCTTACTCACGGCTAAACAACACGTGTGTGTGTGTGTGTGTGTGTGTGTGTGTGTGTGTGTGTGTGTGTGTGTGTGTGTGTGTGCCGCACATCATACGGCGACGCTTCAGGAACAAATGCTGCGGATGAGCTCATGTTTGTGTGGTTATTTGTTAAAATGAAATCACGCTGAGATGAATGATCATTCTGTCATCATTTATTCACCCTCATGTTGTTCAAACCTGCAGGACTTTCTTACGTTTCAATGCTATTTGGTTCCCAACATTCTTCAAAATATCTTCTTTTGTGTTCCACATACAGGGTTTAAATGACGAGTAAAAGATGACAGAAAGAGTCTCTTTATCTCCTGTAGTGAACTATAACTTCATCTTGGAAAATCTCCATAAATATCAGAGAAATGACAGAAAATGCCCTTCACCGTTTCCGTCTGGTTTATACCGTCGGAATCATTCTCTGTAATTCAGGATGGAGAAAGCGGAGTGTTTTATAACAGTCTGAGTGATAAACATTCATATCTCATGGTATCGATCACAGAAATGCAG
>CM060617.1:1235000-1262500 GCA_030578275.1 Meda fulgida | reverse complement strand
GTAGGGCTGTAACAAAATCCTCGATTGCAATTTACCCTTGTTGAGTAACCGGTAAAATACGATATAATGTGGATAAACCCATATGATAACTTTGATACTTTATTTGAAGCAATTATTATTGCTTGTTATTATATATTTGTATTTAAGTCATTTTAAAAGCTGTTGTTCACTTGGATCTATTTTTATTACCATAAATCTTTATCCGTTTACTCGATTAATCAATGGAATAATCGGTAGAATACTCTAGTAAAGTCCATCTAAAACACAATTATTATGCATTCAGATCATATTTTCTGTTTTTACTGGAAAACCAGAAACGTGTTTTTCTCAGTGCATTATGGGATTGGATGCATGTGAAGCTGCTGGTCCAGAAGGCCTGCGCTCAGTGTGCAGATCCGTGTGTGTGTGTGTGTGACTGTGTGTGTGTGTGTGTGACTGTGTGTGTGTGTGTGTGTGTGTGTGTGTGTGTGTGACTGTGTGTGTGTGTGTGTGTGTGTGTGTGTGTGTGTGTGTGTGTGAGTGTGTGTGTGTGTGTGTGTGTGTGTGTGTGTGTGACTGTGTGTGTGTGTGTGACTGTGTGTGTGTGTGTGACTGTGTGTGTGTGTGTGTGTGACTGTGTGTGTGTGTGTGTGTGACTGTGTGTGTGTGTGTGTGTGTGTGTGTGTATAAAGGCAAATGATTGTTTATGCATCATCTACCATCTTTACTGCATCCAAATATTCTTAAAACTCAATAAATTGAGAAGCAACTGTGAGATAAGACCTGCTTTCAGAGATTGATTGCTTTCGTCTGGTTTAGACTGTATGTTTATGCAACTGACATGAAATGCTTAACTGTACTAAAGTTAATCTGAAACGTGTTTTTCTCAGTGCATTGTGGGATTGGATGCTGGTCCAGAAGGCCTGAGCTCAGTGTGCAGATCCGTGTGTGTGTGTGTGTGTGTGTGTGTGTGTATGTGTACAAAGACAAATGATACAGCAGAGGCGTATTTTAGGGAGACAAACCGAGAGAGTGAAACAGATGTAAGTACAAGCGCGAGGGATTTCTATAGCGATGACGGCGAGAGATTAAGCTGCGCTTCAGTAATTTCTTATCACCATATTACAAGCTGAGAAAAACAACAACTTGTTATGCAGCGGATTGTGTTTACACGAGTTAACATTCAGAGGAGCAAGAAGGTCCAGACACTCCAGAAAATCCTGCTAATTAATGCTCCGAGGGTCTGCGTTCCCTCTAATGATGAGCGCGAGGTGAGGGGGGGTTTGGACGGATGGATGGATGGGTAGATCTGGGAAAACTCAGTCTGTTATTTACCGTCTCTGTGACCCGAAGAAGCGACACGATTTTGAAGGAAAGTGCGAAAGTCTCCGTGTTTATTTCTGCTCGCCAGTTTTCAGTGCCAGCGTGTTAATGAGCGAAGGTTGCCAGATTATTGAAATAATGGACATTTTACAGTTCTTCGTACTGCTGACCAAGCGGCAACCTTTCAGTCTCTCTCGAATCAACACTGAAGTGCTTAAACTGCAGTTCATCCCCTGGCCACTAGAGACCGGCTCTAAAAGACTTGTTAAAATGCCCAACTTTACAGCAGAAAAACACGTTTATAGTCTGGTGCAAAAAGTGGTGTTGGTCTATATCGCTAATGTTGTCCTTCATGACGACTGTGAGGGGGTGAATTATTTTATAACTCATCCGTTTAAATTATATTAAGCCTTAAAGTTCTGCATAATTAAGAGCGTGGCCACTTGAGTGACAGGAGGATTGCCGCTGATGTCACTGCTAGCGTTAGCGTCACGCCACCTCAGCTAATCCACTCGCTGCACATGTTCGTTTATCCGCGAGTGACGCGCGGCCAAGATGGCGACGTCCGGCTCCGGCTTCAAAAATGCTCTTTAGAAACACAACGGGTGATGTCACACACACTACACACATATTTTTTTAGTTTATGGTGCTTACACACAAAATCCTTACTTGTCACACAATTTCTGAAACCTGACACTCAAACACCAGAAACACACACTGAATCTGCAAAACAATACACTAATTCTTGGTCTTCGACACTTTTTGCAAAGCTCAACACACAATTCTCTGTAACACACACATATCTAACAGGATTTTTCATCTCTATTCTATTCAAAGAATCAAGTAATGATGCTGAAAATTCCACTTTGATCATATAAATAAATTACATTTTACAATAAATGCTAATAGAAAACAACTGTTTTACATTGCAATAATATTTTAAAATTTGTATCAACTAAATGCAGCCTTGGTGTGCAGAAGTGGCTTCTATTTTATTATATTTTGTATGTATTTACAGTGCTTTATTCATTTTTATTTATCTATTTATTTTTATTTATTTGTTTTTCCTGTGCTGATATTTTATTTATGTTAATTACTTTAATTCAGTCAAATGAATTCTTGATTCCCTTTTTCAAACACAACCTATCAAAATGCCACAGTAATTCATCAGAGCCTCTCACACACACACAAACACACACACGCACGCACACACGGACACACACACACACACACACAAACACACACACACCAGCCACACACCAGCCAATCGTGGCTTTAGAATAGGCCTATAAAAGGTCAAAGGTCGAGTTAAGGGTTTTCCGGACTGTAATACTGTATTGACAACCACAAATGCGTACAGTAAAAAGATAAATAGTTTGGTTTGAATCTTGCGTTTGAGTTTACCGTGAGTTTTCACCATCTCTCCGCCAATTCCTCTCAGTCTTGTACAGAAATGAACACGTGAGCTCGTGAAAGAAGAGCGTTAGGTGTTGAATAACTGTGTTTATGATATACACAAAAGTATAATATTATGGCGAAGGTGTTTACAACGCAAGACAAATGTTTGCTTTTGAGATGTTTGTGATATTTTGAATGCAGTGCTTCTTTTTGCAAGAGATTGCATTTTGTGCAATTCTTAGATTTGTGTGTAAAGTTTTTATAAAAAATAAAAAGAGGCAAAGTTTTGAAAATGTGTGTAAGCAGTTGCAGTTTTTTTTAAATAAATTTATTTTGCATTAGTAACACAAAATAGTTCCTCTCAGCACCTTCAGGACAGAAATGTCCCTGTTGAAACCCATCAAAACTGCAGTTAAAAGTTTTAATAAAAGTGTGTAAGCTGATGAAAAAAACGGTAAGAGAAAGGACAAGCGAGGCTTGGTAAAATCCTGCAAATCCCTCACGAGAGCACAGAAGTGGTGGGAAGTGAAGTTTGGCAGCGACGGCGTTTGCAGCTCGACCTCCGGTGGGCGAACGAGTGTTTCGTTCGTTCGTTCGTTCGTTCGTCTGATCGTTAATCGTTCACCGTCTCGCCTCTGATCCACTGAGATGATGCTGAATCAGCTCGACTGCAGAGCCTGCCAACACACACGACACATCACGAACTGTGTGAGAGAATTAAGCGAGGGAATGACACAAGCTTTTTTATTTTTATTATTATGACATTTTCATTTTTTGACAATAAGCAAGCCAAAATAAGAACATGGAAACACGAATCCCTCCGTTAACCTTTACAATGGGTTACATTAATGGATAGAGAAGTTAACAGAAAAACAAAGCCACGGGAAAATAATGAACCATGAATAAAAATAATAATAATAATAATAATAATTTAAAAAAAGGAGGGATAAAGTTTTTTGCACAGTATACTTATAGCTATAGTTCAGATTTGTAATGTTGAGATTTGTTTTGTAGATATTTACAACATTATAATGTCCCGAAGTTTCTCAATTCATTTTATGTGTCAATTGAAGTAGTTATTGAAATATATGGAGAAAGTGGAAGAAGTTGCTGTGCAGCTTGACATAAATTTGTTCCTTTAAAAAAAAAAATTGTTATGGACATTTTTTGAAAAGACTTTCCTGGTAAAATGTTAGATGTACAAGGGAACCTTTATGCCCCTTTTTACAAGATGGAATATAAGTCTTGAATTAGTTATTGAAACTAATGGAGAACGTCTGTACGTATTCCCAGAACAAACAATGTCTTGTTGAATAAAAACCCAAGTTTAGACATCATTCCAGGAACACGAACAAAGGCACTGAACGAAAACAATCGCAAAAAAAAATGAAAAACATCATCAGTATCATTACAAAAAGGACATGTTGATGAAACCAACGTATTAAACTTAGAAACAAAATGATTAGTGGCCACAATACCATGAATGATCCTCCACTGTAGATCCTCCACTGAAGATCTCCACTTCTCTTTGGTATTGGAGGCTTATATAAAAGTCTCCAAGAAGGAGTAACTTCCTCAGTCCTCCATTTACTATCAACTCTTTCCCTTAATTGCTTACAATGAGCATCTTTTGCACACATCTTATACAAAACCTTTTTTCCAAGGGTTTCAAAATCCAAAGCTTCATAACCCTTCAACAAGAGAACCTGACCACTTACATTAATTTCCAATGTTTTAGTTTAACTTTTAAAACAGGAAATGTCTGAGGCACTGCATCATTGTAAATAGTCTTAAAGCCTCTTTTCCTTCTGGATTCTTGCCTTTTTTAAATGAGTCTATTTATAAAGCCATCCATAGTCCTTACTGATCTAAGACCAGCTTGATCAGCTAGAGTCTGCACACTTTTCCATTGACCATTGTGCAAATCAATCATTCTTATTATCCCTGCTTTAGAAAACATTGCAATAAATGAATTTAATACATTTGATTGGATTTTAAACAATGGATTAAAAACAAAGGCTCAAGAATACCATAATGTTGATTGTTATCTCTATAATCTCTAACAGTCCCCATACTTTCAGCTCTGATGTATAAAAGTCAACAGAAGACAACGAGTTTCCGGATCATAGGACTTTAATTAAAAACAGCTGTTTGTCCAGCTTTACATTGGTCACGTTTTGAAGTAAAATGAGACTGAATGGTCTCCAAGGCACTCTATCTGTCCAATAAAGTATCTTTTTCGATGTTTGCAGTCTCATTGCCTTCATCTTTGACTCCACATGATGAGGCCTTGTCCCCTTCTGCGACCGGCAGATAGAGAACTCCAGGGGGAAGCCAGTGATGACCGTTCCACAAAAACTCAATGAATGCCTTCTGTATTTCAGCAAATCTTTAGGAGGGTTGAAAACTGTGAGTTTATGCCACAGCAGAATGTTAACGATCAAAACTCTTCCTCTGTACGAAAGCTGTGGAAGAATCCATCTCCACTGCTGGATTCTCCCTATCACTTGGTCAGAAAGTCCATCCCAATTTTTCTCCATATACTTATCAGTCCCAAAGTAAATCCCAAGGATTTTAAAACCATCTCGAGTCCACTGACACTGTTGAGGTCATTTCTCTCCATTCTCCCATCAATAATGTTGTACATTTCTCCCAGTTTATACGTGCAGATGACGCTTTTTTAAAAAGATTTAAGCAAGATGTTAAATTTTGTATATCATCAACATTGCGTACAACAACAGTCACATCATCCGCATATGCTGTAAGTTTCACAGGGGTTAAATCTGGATAACCAGAAAAGCTCACACCATGTAAACTATTCCTTAGAGAAACCAACAATGGTTCGATTGAAATGGCATTTAATAATCCCGAAAGTGGACACCCCTCTCTTATGCCTCGAGTTACAGGACAGGGGCTGGTCAAAGAACCATTCATTCTAAGCATACTGTAAATATTATTGTACAGAAGCTTAATAAGAGACACAAAATTGGACCCAAAACCAAAAGCCTCTGAAGTTTTAAAAAGATGATCTACCCGATCAAAGGCTTTTTCTTGATCAAGAGAAAGAAAACATGTCCAATGCATCTCTTGTCCCAATAGATATCAAATCTCTTATCAAAAAAAGATTATCAAAAATTGTTCGTTTGGGAATACAAAAGGTTTGATCTTCATGAACAATCTGTTTGTTACAGCCTTTGACAAGATCTTAAAATCAACAGTTAAAAGTGATACAGGGCGCCAATTTTTCAAAAAACCCAAGTCTCCTTTCTTAGGGATCAGTGTCAGGACAGCCCTTCGGCAGCTCCGAGGAAGAACCCCTGAGCAAAACATTCTAATAAAACTTCATAAAAATCCTGTCCCATCAGATCCCCAAAACATGTGTCAAACTCTGCCGTCAGGCCATCTATCCCAGGAGACTTTCCAGGATTCAGCTCTAAAACTGCTTCTGAAATCTCAGAAATCTCTCTAAATCTTTTTTATCTTGTTCTAAGACCTGAGGAAGATCACATAGAAACTCATTTACAACAGATTCATCGCATGCTTCTGCCTGATACAATGTTTTATAAAAAGACAAAGCAACAGCATTGATTTCCTGTTGATCGGTTATTTCTTGTCCATTAGAAAGTTTTAACTGATGAAAATACTTCTTATCTCTGGACTTTTTTCCTAGTCCAAAAACAAAAGCTGTAGGGGCATCCACTTCATTTAAATGAGTATATCTTGCTCTAATCAAAGCTCCTTTTCCTCTTTCTTCCAAGAGATTCTTTACGAGAAATGCATTTCTTTCAGTATGTGTGAAAGATGATTCATCATTATTGGCTTGTAAATTAGACTGAAGTATATTCTGTTCCAGTATCTTCATTTTCTCTTTTAAGGGCTCTGGTGCTGTGAGCCGTATACTGTTGACAAAAAAGTTTTATCTGTACTTTGCCTATATTTATCTGTACTTTGCCAACGACTTAAGGATGAAAAACTCTCTTTCCTCTTTCCAAGCTTTCCAAAAAGAGTGAAAAGCGAGAATAAAAGAATTATCCTGGAGTAAATTATTATTAAAATGCCAATACGTAGAATAAGATTTAATACAAGGAACAGAAACAATATAGTGGTGATCAGACAAGAAGTTTGGTGAAATACAGGCACCCAGAAATCTCCCCCGGTTATTAGCCTTCACATCAAACCGATCAAGTCTTGCTGCTGATATTTCATTAGAGTTCAGTTTGAGACAGGTATACTGCCTTACCCCTGGAAAACTGGCTCTCCATAAATCAGTAAAACCATGATAATTAATTAAAGACCTAAGTGCTTCAGCCGAACAAGCGTGAGGTTCCTCATGATTCCTGTCCACAGCTCGATCTAGAGTACAGATAAAATCTCCCCCCAAAACAACAATCTTATCCTGGGAACATTCTGAGACAGCTTCAGAGAGTTTAAAAAAAAGATATACGTTCATTCCCTATATTTGGTGCATAAACATTAAAAAAAGAAAGATTAGTATCTCCTAAAGTGATATCCACTTGTAAAATACAGCCAGAAATGATTTCAGACACAAAAGCCTGACTATTTACCCGTGATGAAAGAACTATTGCACTTAAGTTTGAACCATGACTAAGCAGTGCTCTACCCTTCCGTCATCCATTGTGTCTGGTTTTCAACATTTGTATGCGTCTCTTGTAATAGGACTATATCTGTCTTTTTTAACTGTAGATAATCAAACAATCCAGCTCTCTTCTCTGTGCCCCGACAACCATTAATATTAAAAGAACCAATATTAAATGTAGTCATAGGGATAAGATAAATAAATTCAAAGAGCAATGGCACAAACACCACAAAACCAAAGTCCTTTTAGGCAAGTCATGCCACTCGGCCGCCATCTTGGCAACGCCTCCGGGCAGCTATTTCGGACTAACAAGACCAGGTTCCTATCTAAATGAATGGGCAGAGAGTCAGAACTGCACTTTCACTGGTCACCGGGACATAAAACTCCATGTATAGAAACAGCAGTAAAATATGATAAAAATCGCTGAAAAAGTTTGATGACTTTGCCCCAAAATAAGGTTTAAAACGCCTTTTTCCCACAGGTTAAACTTCACTACGCATGCGCAAGGGTTCTCTCCCTCTCTGACGTGCGCACGGCACGGTTTGAAACACAGTGTGTGTGAGCTCTCGCTCGCTCGCTCTAGATTCTGGGAGATTTGAACTAATTTGCGGGCATCAGGGACACTTGAGATGTCTGATATTTACACAACGCACACATACACTGCGTATCAAATCTGCCGCCTTTTCAAACAGTATCGTATTTTCCACTGTCACAAACCTCAACTGTGCGCATGCGTCAGTGGAACCAGACGATAGGCTTAAATGTTTCCCGGCTTGACTGTTAAAAGCAGACGATTGGCTTTCCAGCGGGAGGGGCGGGGCATGTGCATACAACCGCCATCTTTGGCGTTACGGGTTTTCCTTATATAGTTGTATTGAGGATTGAGCAAGTGGCATGTCTCTATATAAATAGTCTCTGACAAAACTCATCATAATCTTAGTATTTTACAGATCGAGTCTTCATTTTTTTCCTTACATCACACATGAATTTCTTAAGTCGATAACGTTTTGGTTGATCAAGTTCCTCTAAAGTAGCTTTTCTCATGGCAATTGCACATGACTCATTGAAAAGCCTTAGACTTGGAAAATACATTTCAATTTTTGGTCTCCGTTGATTTTTTGTAGAATCAAGAAAATGATTCAGCTGTTCAACCGTGTAGTTGGATACACTTGTTTTAGAAGTGGAACTGCCCTGAAAGATTGCATCAATGCTGTCATAATCATAATCATAAAGAGAGCGTCCATCATTTCCCAAACCATCTCTAGAGTCATTAAGGGACAAGTTATCTAGTATTTGTGAATCCATCAGATTCGCTCCTCCCTCAGATTCCACTTGTTCTCCACAGGGCTCAGAAACCCTAGCGCTGCCAGCACCAGCAGGTTCTGCACCATCCTGTTCCCAACACCATCACCAGCAACATTCGCACTCAGTACATCAGGAACAATGGGGACCACATCAGAGTTATCGACACAACCAGACAAACTAGGTTCACTTCATCAGGAGTCTGAATTACCTGCTTAACAGTGACTGACTCGTCCCCATGGTTAACTTGTTCAGGGTTCTTCTTTGGGGGACACGTTTGTCTAGTATGGCCATGCTTTCCCCAGACAAAACATCTCATTGTGTCAGAAGTGATACAAATAGTTGAATCCTTACTCAACACTGTCAACTTCCGACGTGATGTGTTTTAAGTCTGGATTTTTTATACCCAGAGGAATCATCTTCATTAAACCGACGATTAAATAAATGACGGGAATAAACGGCGGGACATTTGAAAGAATAACCTTTTTTGTTAGGTTGGACAGCGGCAGTACAGGAATGAAATGATCTCTCACTGATACACCACACTCAACTAAATGATCCACCATAGTCAACTCTTTCAGAAAGATAACAATAGCTATCAAGCAATCTTCCACCGACACCGAATCATCTGGTATGCTCTTGCAACCACGTCGGGCAGTCAAGATTGAAAACCCCATAAACCCCATAATCACCACACGACTGGACAATAAATAAATCTACTACAAATGACTAACTACAAATATATACAAAAGAAAGAAAAAGTAGAAGGAAAGTTTAAAGCACTCACTCAAAAACGCCGTCACTCATTCACTCGCACGCTTCCCACAGTCACTCCGCACATGTGCACGAGAGAGTGAGAGAGAGAGAGTGAGTGAGAGAGTGAGTGAGAGAGTGAGTGAGTGAGAGAGAGAGAGTGAGTGAGTGAGAGAGTGAGTGAGAGAGAGAGAGAGTGAGTGAGTGAGAGAGAGAGCGAGTGAGAAAGTGAGAGAGAGAGTGAGAGAGAGAGAGTGAGTGAGAGAGTGAGTGAGAGAGTGAGTGAGAGAGAGTGAGAGAGAGAGAGTGAGATAGAGTGAGTGAGTGAGAGAGAGAGAGAGAGTGTGAGAGAGAGAGAGAGAGTGGGAGAGTGAGAGAGAGAGAGAGTGAGAGAGAGAGAGAGAGAGTGAGAGAGAGATAGAGTGAGTGAGAGAGAGAGCGAGTGAGAAAGTGAGAGAGAGAGAGAGAGTGAGAGAGAGTGAGAGAGAGAGAGAGTGAGAGAGAGAGTGAGAGAGAGAGTGAGAGAGAGAGAGAGAGAGAGAGAGAGAGAGAGAGTGAGTGAGTGAGAGAGAGAGAGTGAGAGAGAGAGAGAAAACATGCGCACATTCAATTCCTCAGCAGAATTAACTTGTTTTCTGTCATTAATAACATTAATAAGTATAGTGTCATAAATGTAAATATTTTGGATGCGATTAATCGTTTCACAGCCCTAATTAATATCTTCAGTAATTTTGCTTCTTCTCCAGTAAATGTATCTTGATTTAAGAATGTTTAGATATTAGTGCTGGAGAACGAGACAGAAGACAGACAGACTAAATATGAAATATAAAAAACTTTTCACAATGTTAATAACTGTCATCAGTCTGTGAATAGGGTCGATGGATAGATTTTTCTATTGCATTTTTCTAATGCGCTTGAGTTTGTGATGGAAGAGCAGATTGAATGTGCCAGAGTGTGTGTCCTCGTGTGTGTGTCGTCCTCGTCTCGTTGCGTTCGTGTTACAGGTGTGACACAAATCCCATATGAAAATATATCCAGAGGCTAAATTCACCATTACTGTCACCGTGCGTCTGTGTTTGGCACATTAACATTTCTCTCCTGGTTATTAATGCATTAGAGCCGTCGAGTAGGTCACATTAACATTAACATTTGTACTGTCATTATGTGTGTGTGTGTGTGGACTAGAGGGGATTCGATCATTACTGTACGCTTGGAATCAGGTCAGCGGTTTAGAGTTTGTGTTTTTACTCAATAGAAGTAGACGTAAATGCATTGAGCAGATCATAAATAAACAAACATACAGGAATTAGATGTAGTATACAATGTAAACAAAAAGCACACACAGTAAATGCACATAATTCGAGTAATTACTGTAAATGAGAGAAATCATCACAATCTGCTCTGTGTTCACTGAAATTATTAATGCACATTATATATGACACCGGGATATGGTTCTTATAGCTTTTCTTTTTCTTCAGATGGTTTTCTTTGGAGATTAAAGTTACAAGATGTTTCATTTTATGTGAATAAAAATGCTTTTTTGCAATGCAATCTTGATTTTACATGTTCCAGAATGTGTCAGATATTGATATATTTATAATCACAACACAAGTTGGTTACCTTATTTATTTAAACCAGGAAGTAAACAAAGTGAAAGGATTTAGACGTTTTGTGATTTGTTTTTGTTCAAAAAGCATAACTGTAAAATAATACTAAAAATAATACAATTTTATTAATTAATGTTTTTCACACACAGTACCTGTCAACACCTGTACCATATCAAAAATATAGTAAAAATTGTGAAATATTATTGTAATGTAAATCAGCTGTTTTCTGTGTGAATATCTAGTAAAGTGTAATTTATTCCTGTGATCAAAGCTGATTTCAGCATCATTACTCCAGTCTTCAGTGTCACATGATCCTTCAGAAATCAGGAGAATATGATGATCTGATGCTCAAGAAACATTTATGATTATTATTAATGATGAAAACAGCTTCATATTTTTGTGGAAACTGTGATACCATTCAAACATTAGTAATACGATTAAAAAATGGAGTAATTAAGACATTAAAGTGATCAAAAGTGACAGTAAATACATTTAAAATGTTACACTTTATTCTATTTCAAATAAATGCTGTTCTTTTTACGATTCATTACATTACTATTCAAGTAATGATGCTGAAATTCAGCTTAGATCACATAAATATAGTATTTTTTTTTTACAATATATTCACATAGAAAAACAGCAGTTTTACATTGTAATAATATTTTACAATTTTTATCAAATAAATGCAGCCCTGGTGAGCAGAATTGTGTGTGCATGGGTGTGTGTGAGTGTGTGTGTGCATGGGTGTGTGTGAGTGTGTGTGCATGGGTGTGTGTGAGTGTGTGTGTGTGTGTGAGAGATGCATTGCCCTGTTCTGACCGTGTGTTTTGTGTGATGATGCTGAGGGACAGAAGAGTTTGCTTATACTGTGTGAATGAGAATGTATTGTGTGTGTGTGTGTGTGTGTGTGTGTGTGTGTGTGTGTGTGTGTGTGTGTGTGTGTGTGTGTGTGTGACTGAGAGTGTATGTAGAGTCACGCTGCTGCTCTCTGGACAAATGGTGTGAGCCGACAGTGAATGACCTCTTTATCAGGCAAACCTGCCTGGAATCCATTAAGCGCAGCGAGCGAGAGCGCTGCAGTTCAGCATCTCAATCACCGTCCCACTGCTCTGTGCTCGGCTCCTTCTGTCTGCGGCTCCTTCTGTCTGACGTCATCTCTGAGCTCGGCTCCTTCTGCCTGACGTCATCTCTGAGCTAGGCTCCTTCTGCCTGACGTCATCTCTGTGCTCGGCTCCTTCTGCCTGACGTCATCTCTGAGCTCGGCTCCTTCTGTCTGACGTCATCTCTGAGCTCGGCTCCTTCTACCTGACGTCATCTCTGTGCTCGGCTCCTTCTGCCTGACGTCATCTCTGTGCTTGGCTCCTTCTGTCTGACGTCATCTCTGTGCTCGGCTCCTTCTGCCTGACGTCATCTCTGTGCTTGGCTCCTTCTGTCTGACGTCATCTCTGTGCTCGGCTCCTTCTGCCTGACGTCATCTCTGAGCTCGGCTCCTTCTGTCTGACGTCATCTCTGTGCTCGGCTCCTTCTGCCTGACGTCATCTCTGAGCTCGGCTCCTTCTGCCTGACGTCATCTCTGAGCTCGGCTCCTTCTGTCTGACGTCATCTCTGTGCTCGGCTCCTTCTGTCTGACGTCATCTCTGAGCTCGGCTCCTTCTGCCTGACGTCATCTCTGTGCTCGGCTCCTTCTGTCTGACGTCATCTCTGTGCTCGGCTCCTTCTGTCTGACGTCATCTCTGAGCTCGGCTCCTTCTGCCTGACGTCATCTCTGAGCTCGGCTCCTTCTGTCTGACGTCATCTCTGTGCTCGGCTCCTTCTGTCTGACGTCATCTCTGAGCTCGGCTCCTTCTGCCTGACGTCATCTCTGAGCTCGGCTCCTTCTGTCTGACGTCATCTCTGAGCTCGGCTCCTTCTGTCTGACGTCATCTCTGAGCTCGGCTCCTTCTGCCTGACGTCATCTCTGTGCTCGGCTCCTTCTGTCTGACGTCATCTCTGAGCTCGGCTCCTTCTGCCTGACGTCATCTCTGAGCTCGGCTCCTTCTGCCTGACGTCATCTCTGTGCTTGGCTCCTTCTGCCTGACGTCATCTCTGTGCTCGGCTCCTTCTGTCTGACGTCATCTCTGTGCTCGGCTCCTTCTGTCTGACGTCATATCTGAGCTCGGCTCCTTCTGCCTGACGTCATCTCTGTGCTCGGCTCCTTCTGCCTGACGTCATCTCTGTGCTCGGCTCCTTCTGTCTGACGTCATCTCTGGGCTCGGCTCCTTCTGCCTGACGTCATCTCTGAGCTCGGCTCCTTCTGTCTGACGTCATCTGTGAGCTCGGCTCCTTCTGTCTGACGTCATCTCTGAGCTCGGCTCCTTCTGCCTGACGTCATCTCTGAGCTCGGCTCCTTCTGTCTGACGTCATCTCTGAGCTCGGCTCCTTCTGCCTGACGTCATCTCTGAGCTCGGCTCCTTCTGTCTGACGTCATCTCTGAGCTCGGCTCCTTCTGTCTGACGTCATCTCTGAGCTCGGCTCCTTCTGTCTGACGTCATCTCTGAGCTCGGCTCCTTCTGCCTGACGTCATCTCTGAGCTCGGCTCCTTCTGCCTGACGTCATCTCTGAGCTCGGCTCCTTCTGCCTGACGTCATCTCTGAGCTCGGCTCCTTCTGTCTGACGTCATCTCTGAGCTCGGCTCCTTCGTTATCATCATAGTTCAACAAGTCGTGTTTCCCGAAAACATCATTCTAACGAACATTCGCAAACAGCATCGCAGAGTCGTGTGTGTGTGTGTGTGTGTGTGTGAGCGACAGATCTCCTGCGGTTAGAAGCAGTTTCTCGTTTGCATGAAATGTGACTCAATAAATCCTGATCTTGAGCAAAATAATCAAGCTGGCATTCAGTGCAATCTGTGTATTTTATTTAGAATACAAGCAAATGCATGTGTGAACGAGCTCGAGTGCGTAAGAACGAGTCTATGATTGAATCTGGAAATAAAGCAAAATAACTCAGAAAAATGAGAAATATTCCTCAGATGCATGTCCGTAATTTATAGGGAAACATCTTGCGTTAATTTGATCTCAACAGATTCATTAACAGTATTTATTACTCCACCACTTGCGTGACATCATTAACCAACGTGTATGAACGACTAATTTGAGGCAATATGGTTTCGGGAAACAGTCGTTGATTTCTTCAGCGATGCATCGTACTATTGTAGTTAAACAGTGAGTTGCAACGTTGTACGAGAAACTCACCCTAAGTAACTTGAGTTGCGTAATCAGATTACTTTTTCAAGTGACTAGTAAAGTAACGCATTACTTTTTCAATTTACAACAAAATATCTAAGTTACGTTTCCGTCGTTGTACGGGAAACACACCTCTGTTTACTTCCTGTCTCTATGAAGCCCCTCCTCCTGAAAAGCACACTGTGCTCTGATTGGTCGGCTGGAGCAGTGTGTTGTGATTGGTCGAGCGCTTTGAGTGTGTTTGGGAAATGTCCCGCCCCTTTCCATAACCGCCAGTTTAACACACTACTAACTAACTCACCCAGGCCCCGCCCCTTTATTCTGCGCATTAATTATTATAACGAGGAATACTGTGACGTGTTCGTTCGTTCAGGAGTTCAGAAACACTGACTCTGATTTAGAGAAGAACTGCAGCTTTTCATGATCAACAGCAACACACACACTAAACACAGATGAGGAACGCAGAATAGGTCTTTAACTAAAGACACTAATGTTCAGGTTATCATTGCAAGGATTGAACCACCAAACTTTGTTATCGCAAACTTTAATTATGTTCAATCCAATGCCTTTGTGTTGGGATTATGTGTTATATTTCTGTTGTAGAACTTGAACTGGAAAGTGTATTTCTAGTTCCCAGCATGCTTTGAAAGGAATGGGATCAGGAGAGTAGATGTGGAAATCTGTGTTTGGAGTTAAAAGAGAATATAATCCACTGAGATGAAGTGCATTCAAAATAGCTTTAAACTATTTCTGCATTTCCAACAACATCACTGCAAAAAAATATGATATGTCTCGTTCTCCAGCACTAATATCTAAATATTCATAAATCAAGATACATTTACTGGAGAAGAAGCAAAATTACTGAAGATATTAATTAGGGCTGTGAAACGATTAATCGCATCCAAAATAAAAGTTTGTTTACATAATATATGTGTGTGTGTGTGTGTGTGTGCTGTGTATAAATATTTTGTATGTATAAATACACACACATGCATGTATAAATGTAAGAAATTTTTGCATATTTATATTATATAAATATTTTATATATAAATTACCATTTTTCTTAAATATATACGTGTGTTTATATACACAAAATAATTATACACAGCACACACACACACACACACACACACACACACACACACACACACACACATATATATATATTATGTAAACAAACTTTTATTTTGATGTTGCACAGCTCGTTTTATGAAGAATCGATCAAAAATAAAGTGAGTTTTTGCTTACAAGAAGAACAGGGCCACAAAAACGAAGTCATTTTGCATTTCAAGTACACATGTCTTGATTTAAGAAAGTAAGATGAAAGCATGTTATTTTGCAGTGCAATGAGTGTATTTACTATGAAGTGATATTCTCAGGATCACAGCTGCACACAGACTCAAACAACCGTTCACTGTAATCAGCGGGCGGAGACGCGCTGAAGCTCGTGCGCCGGGGAGCGTGTCCGCGGGAGAAACGACCGGGCGGAGACGCGCTGAAGCTCGTGCGCTTGTCACATAAACACCGGAAGCATTAATAACAGATCGCTGATACACTGCGAACACGTGTTCACTCACGCCAGCTTTGTGCAAAATCAAGGCCTCCAGTTTTAAGGTTGATTTTTTTTGCGTGTAAACCGACTTTTTCCCGCATTCATTTCACACGCCTAGTACTATTATGTGTTTTTGTTTCATTAATATGGTGTATACTTTTTTTTCTTGATTTACCCAGAAAGTGTGACAACATGCCCCATAGGTTTATTATGACATGGCCATATATGGCTGATTCATATGTTTTCTGATCTAATCAAGAAAATATACAAGACAAACTCAAATATTTTCTCAGTACAATCCAATTATTATCTTTTTCATATAAAATATATATTTTATTTTTTTATTTAAAATAAACACATTTTTTAAGTTTGACAACAAACACACCGGAAAACAGCTATATAATATAATTCAAAACATTTTATTTTTATTCACCTTTTTTCATGGTTTCTCAATAGAATTCATAAAGTATAGAATAGAATATCATAGTTCTGTGCCGCAGTGTGACAACATGCCCCGGTTTAACTGTTCAATTACAGATATAATATTAAAATAATGTCAGATTAATCTAATTTTAAATAACACAAAAAACAGAGATGAAAAATTAACATAAAGTGAGAGCAATCAAAGATATCACTGAACATTTATTTAACCATAGCAAAAGTACATTTCTTATGTTAATTTTTCATCTCTGTTTTTTATTTAAAATGAGAGAGATTTGATATTATTTTAATCTTAGATCTGTTATTGAACAGTTGAGATCGTTGTTTAATGCTGATCTAACAGCAGAAACACTTGTTGTTATGTTGTCACACTGCGGCACAGAAGTATGATATTCTATTCTATACTTTTATGAATTCTATTGAGAAACCATGAAAAAAGGTGAATAAAAACTGAGTCAATGTTCAGAAATTATAAATTATTATTATGTTTTGAACTATTCTATATAGCTGTTTTCCAGTGTGTTTGTTGTAAAACTCAAAAATTATTTTATTTTTAATTATTAAAAAAAGCCATTATTTTATATGAAAAAGTTAATAATTGATTTGTATTGAGAAAAATATTTTAGTTTGTCTTGTATATTTTTTTGATTGCATCAGAAACATTTTAGTCTGCCATATATGGTCATGTCAGGGTTAGGCTACTGTGGGGCATGTTGTCACACTTCACTTCCATTCTTTCTGGGGAAAATCAAGAAAATAAAACACTGTATTAATGAAACAAACCCACATTCTCTGTCTCTTTCTCTCTCTCGTTTCTTCTTTGATCTGTCCTGTTCATCGCAGCATCACCTTCACAACACGCTTGCCTCGCTTCACCTCGTGCGTTAGGCCTATTATTATCATAAATATACGTCCGGCCGCATAAATACTGCATGGGATGAAGATGCCGTTTGCAGTGTGTGTGTGTGTGTGTGTGTGTGTGTGTGTGTGTGGGGGGGGTGACGGCTGGGGCTTTTATGCATTCATGTGCCCATGATCTATCTGAACATACGCTCATAAACCAGCGCTGCGGTGATTTCTGCTGAGCGAGGCAGAACGGCTAATCTGTAGCGCCTTCGCTAGCGCCCTATTTCCTGCTAGCGCATTCCATATATAAAGCTGTTTTTGGATGCACAAAGGATGGGCCGACAGGGATGGGGACGTTTATTTCTCATAAAGATAAAGCACTTTATCTTGTGCTATGGCCTATTTCTTCAAACACACACACACCCAGAGGGAGCGTGCTGAGGAGAGATATCCCATTGTGTCATGCACATAAACTTCTGAAGTTCTTTCCTTCTTTCTCCACATCTGTCTGAAAGGCTTTTTCAAACGCTTTTCACTTACCAAATGCAGTTTGCTCGTTACAGTTTTTTCACTTATGACCAACTTCTGGACGGGAAAGCAGAGAAACGCTAGTAAAGATGCTTCAGGAGGCTTTTAATACGCAGATGTTTCTGCCCGAATGATGCTGGTTCTGGAACCGACTTGAGCTTGTAAACTAACAACCACACAGAACACCCTAGCAACACACTAACAACCATTCAGAACACCTTAGCGACCGCATACTGTAGCAGCGCCCTGGCAACCACCCAGAACACCCTAGCAACACACTAACAACCATTCAGAACACCTTAGCAACCGCATACTGTAGCAGCACCCTGACTACAGAACACCCTAGCAACACACTAACAACCATTCAGAACACCTTAGCGACCGCATACTGTAGCAGCACCCTGGCAACCACCCAGAACACCCTAGCAACACACTAACAACCATTCAGAACACCTCAGCAACCGCATACTGTAGCAGCGCCCTGGCAACCACACAGAACACCGTAGCAACACACTAACAACCATTCAGAACACCTCAGCAACCTCATACTGTAGCAGCGCCCTGGCAACCACCCAGAACACCCTAGCAACACACTAACACCCATTCAGAACACCTCCGCAACCGCGTACTGTAGCAGCACCCTGGCTACAGAACACCCTAGCAACACACTAACAACCATTCAGAACACCTTAGCGACCGCATATTGTAACAGCGTCCTGGCAACCACACAGAACACCCTAGCAACACACTAACAACCATACAGAACACCTTAGCAACCGCATACTGTAGCAGCACCCTGGCAACCACACAGAACACCCTAGCAACACACTAACAACTATTCAGAACACCTTAGCGACCGCATATTGTAACAGTATCCTGGCAACCACACAGTACACCCTAGCAACACACTAACAACCATACAGAACACCTTAGCAACCGCATACTCTAGCAGCGCCCTGGCAAACACCCAGAACAAACCTAGCAACACACTAACAACCATTCAGAACACCTTAGCAACCGCATACTGTAGAGGCGCCCTGGCAACCACCCAGAACACCCTAGCAACACACTAACAACCATTCAGAACACCTCAGCAACTGCATAATGTAGCAGCACCCTGGCTACAGAACACCCTAGCAACACACTAACAACCATTCAGAACACCTTAGAAACCACATACTATAGCAGCACCCTGGCTACAGAACACCCTAGCAACACACTAACAACCATTCAGAACACCTTAGCGACCGCATACTGTAACAGCGCCCTGGCAGCCACCCAGAACACCCTAGCAACACACTAACAATCATTCAGAACACCTTAGCGACCGCATATTGTAACAGCGTCCTGGCAACCACACAGAACACCCTAGCAACATACTAATAACCATTCCAGAACACCTTAGCGACCGCATATTGTAACAGCGCCCTGGCAACCACACAGAACACCCTAGCAACACACTAACAACCATACAGAACACCTTAGAAACCACATACTGTAGCAGCGCCCTGGTAACCACAGAGAAGACCCTAGCAACATACTGTAGCAATGCCCTGGCGACCTCCCAGAACACCCTAGCAACACACTAACAGCCATTCAGAACACCTTAGCGACCGCATACTGTTGAAACACACTGACAACCACCCAGAACACCCTAGCAACACCCTGACAACCACCCAGAACACCCTAGAAACACACTGACAACCACCCAGAACACCCTAGCAACACACTGACAACCACCCAGAACACCCTAGCAACACCCTGACAACCACCCAGGACACCCTAGCAACACACTGACAACCACCCAGAACACCCTAGTGTAGAACTGGAGTGATTATTAGACTCTTCATTTTTTCCAGTCGCAGTCGGGACTCTTTGGGACAAAGAAGCGCTGCCAATTACAGTGTTTTATAGGACAGAACGAGCCTGTTATCTGTTCCAGGTGCAGTGAGACGTCTTTATGTTTCTTTATTGCTGCTTTCTATGATTTCTTTCATCTCTCAGCCGTTATTACAGTAATTACAGTCCCGGCTCACAAAAATGTCAAACACTTCTGTCCTTCTAACGAGAACAGACCCAAAGTTCCCAAGTAGTCCAGAGTGAGACTGTCTAGAGAGTCACAATTCATCCAGTTTACGAGCTGAAACTCCACTCACATTCATCTATCCCTACTTACCGTTCACTTTCTTCTGCCAAACACCAACAATGCTGTCGTCCATGAAATGAAAGCGGATAGTGACCATAAAGCATCATAATTTACTTCATAAATTGTAACATTGGAACAAGCATTTTCTGTAAAGCTGCTGAATCAGTGTGTATTGTGAAGAAACTTGAACTGAAGTGAACAGTGATGAGTTTCTGCTAAACACAGTAGTCGTGTAGTACAGTAAAGACCACCTGACCTTCGTAATCTTCTGGGCCGAGCTGAAGTTACTCCTCCTGCACATTTTTTAGACAAGGTGTCTTTGGTAACTACAGATGTGGTAATTGTAAACAATGTAATTTCACTTACAAAACTAAAACATTCAAACATCCTCACACTGCAAAAAAATTCAGTTTAAGAGGCACAATTTCATGCAAAACAGCTAATGTACTTTACATGTTGCGCTGCCCTGCGGCCTTTGCTCTGTGTGCAAAACTAGATCTTTAAAAACCCGCATTCATGGAGATTGTATAAGTCCGGTCGCTCAGCATTTTGCTACTTTAACACATTCTGTTTCTACCTTAAAAATGCTTAGGCATAGAATTGGTGAAGTGTCCACGGCACGCAGGCAACATCAATAATTTACTTCAAAACGCGAAACCTTCTGGATTTACACATTGGATACTACACCACCTAGGAGATTAAATGAAGAATTTGATATTCGTCCGTTTCTTTAAGATTTGCACTTGATTTTTTTTGTTTTTTGTTTTATGCAGGTTTCACTATTTACATGGATATTAATTTTGTATGTTTAATTTGACTTTCACATTTAGTATGCATTATTTTTGTATTTTTTCTTTGCCTTTCTTTGTTCTTCTTGGTGATATTGGTATTATTTGTATTATATATATTTTAATGTGCCGACTTTTTTTACTTAAAAAAAAATACAGTTGTCAACATTTAAAGTGGATCAAAAAAGTTAAGCAAAGATGTCCTAAGACAAGAACAGGTCTTTAGGAAGTTTGCATTTGTGTGTGTGTGTGTGTGTGTGTGTGTGTGTGTGTGTGTGTGTGTGTGTGTGTGTGTGTGTGTGTGTGTGCGTGTGTGTGTGCGTGTGCAGTTCCGCTGTGTTTTCTCTGAAAGTCTCGACTGTCATCGGAGAATCTGCAACATCACTGAAAAAAACAATAAGTAAAATTTACTTAATTTTTCTTTGCACAAATATTTTTTAAGTAGATTTCACACGCATATTTTTTATGTAAATCTCATATATGGAATTAAGTAAACTCCACTTAGCTAAATTAAGTGAAAGTAACAAAGAAAATAAGTCATTTTAACTTGGCTAGTAAAAGGTTGAGCAATTTCTATTTAGTTGAAGTTTCATTTGCATTACATTTCACTCTAACAATATTACATTGAATTAAACACGTTTAAAGTGTATGCTTTACTATTATTAGTATTAATATTTACTATTGGTATTACTTTAAGATAAGTAATTAATACAATAGATATTCTGTGAGACACCAAATCTACATGCATAACAGAAAACACACTCCACATGAACGCAGAGACCTCAGTACTTTACACACAATGACGGTAACATTAGATGGATCGTTTGTGTTTGAATGTGTCATTTTGAATAGAAAATGAATCCAAATGTCACAATATGGCAATTTAATAATCATAACAACTAAAGTAATGATAAAACCGTAAATACAGCTGAACAGTGAAAATCGACCTTATTAATCATTCAAAGCCCAGTGCATGATGGGAACTCCAGTACCAGAAAAGTTGAGTAATTTTATAACGTTGATATTTACGCTTTCATTTCTACACGCTTGAATTGAGTACAAATATAGAATTTACTTCATTTTTTAAATTCTTGCCTGAACTAAGTTTTTCATGTAAATCACATTGTTTTTTTCTGTTGTTTTTACTTCACCACAAAATCATGTTTATGAGTGCAGTTCGGATGTAATGCGCTGGATGAGAACATACGGAGAGCTTTTTTTAATCTTTAGTTTGTCTTCTATTGTTATAACGCGTCGGCCTGAATGACTGCGCTATTAAAAGAGCTCACGCCTCTCTTGACCTGCTTTCCTTCTCTCTTACGTCTCTCGATTGCTCATCTCTCTCTCTCTCACCTGCGCTCTGAATATAATAATAGAGTGATCTAGTTCTCGGGCCGAGAGCGGGTCAGGCTTAAACACTGTCCGTGCTGTAATCACAGACTTCAGCGAGGAAATGCTGAAAAGTGAATTCTTGCAGGGAGTAATGTCTGCCAATTAATTATCCATCACCCTCCGGAGTATATTGAAGATATCCTGGTGTGAATTGGGACCAAGCCAGTGTCTCTCAGTGTCCAAATAATGAGACACTTGGCTCACTTTTTTATTGCCTTTTTTCACTATCACATATTTTAGTAATCATCATAAATTCTGTATCATTGAAAGCGTTCACCGGTTAAAGGGCTCGTGGGGAATAATGTTTCCCTTGGTTTTATGAGATCCTCTTGACACCATCTGATGTTTTATTTCTCTTTTTTTTGGGATATAATAGAAGAAAGTGCCTTTGTTGAGGGTTTTAGGGGCTCTATCACACACACACACACACACACACACACACACACACACACACACACACACACACACAGCATTGCAGCGCCAGGTAGACGCGAGTGTGTTCTGCTAGTTTCAGCCCGACGCAGTTTTCATTTTCACGTCCGGCGCCACGATGTTTAAATAGCAAATGCATTTGTGCTCATCTGTGTCCATGAGCGGCTGGTCTAAGAATGAGTGTGTGTTCAGGAGTGGCTGGTTTGAGAACGAGTGTGTGTTCAGGAGCGGCTGGTCTGAGAACGAGTGTGTTTCCATGAGCGGCTGGTCTGAGAACGAGTGTGTGTTCAGGAGTGGCTGGTTTGAGAACGAGTGTGTGTTCAGGAGTGGCTGGTTTGAGAACGAGTGTGTGTCCGCGAGAGTCTGGTCTGAGAACGAGTGTGTGTTCAGGAGCGGCTGGTCTGAGAACGAGTGTGTTTCCATGAGCGTCTGGTCTGAGAACGAGTGTGTGTTCAGGAGTGGCTGGTTTGAGAACGAGTGTGTGTTCAGGAGCGGCTGGTCTGAGAACGAGTGTGTTTCCATGAGCGGCTGGTCTGAGAACGAGTGTGTGTTCAGGAGTGGCTGGTTTGAGAACGAGTGTGTGTCCGCGAGAGTCTGGTCTGAGAACGAGTGTGTGTTCAGGAGCGGCTGGTCTGAGAACGAGTGTGTTTCCATGAGCGTCTGGTCTGAGAACGAGTGTGTGTTCAGGTGTGGCTGGTTTGAGAACGAGTGTGTGTCCGCGAGAGTCTGGTCTAAGAACGAGTGTGTGTTCAGGACCGGCTGGTCTGAGAACGAGTGTGTGTTCAGGACCGGCTGGTCTGAGAATGAGTGTGTGTCCATGAGCGGCTGGTCTGAGAACGAGTGTGTGTCCATGAGCGGCTGGTCTGAGAACGAGTGTGTGTCCATGAGCGGCTGGTCTGAGAACGAGTGTGTGTTCAGGAGCGGCTGGTCTGAGAACGAGTGTGTGTCCATGAGCGGCTGGTTTGAGAACGAGTGTGTGTTCAGGAGCGGCTGGTCTGAGAACGAGTGTGTGTCCACGAGAGTCTGATCTGAGAATGAGTGTGTGTTCAGGAGCGGCTGGTTTGAGAACGAGTGTGTGTTCAGGAGCGGCTGGTCTGAGAACGAGTGTGTGTTCAGGAGCGGCTGGTCTGAGAACGAGTGTGTGTCCGTGAGAGTCTGGTCTGAGAACGAGTGTGTGTTCAGGAGCGGCTGGTCTGAGAACGAGTGTGTGTTCAGGAGTGGCTGGTTTGAGAACGAGTGTGTGTCCGTGAGAGTCTGGTCTGAGAACGAGTGTGTGTCCGTGAGAGTCTGGTCTGAGAACGAGTGTGTGTTCAGGAGCGGCTGGTCTGAGAACGAGTGTGTGTCCATGAGCGGCTGGTCTGAGAACGAGTGTGTGTCCATGAGAGTCTGGTCTGAGAACGAGTGTGTGTCCGTGAGAGTCTGGTCTGAGAACGAGTGTGTGTTCAGGAGCGGCTGGTCTGAGAACGAGTGTGTGTCCATGAGCGGCTGGTCTGAGAACGAGTGTGTGTCCATGAGCGGCTGGTCTGAGAACGAGTGTGTGTCCATGAGCGTCTGGTCTGAGAACGAGTGTGTGTCCATGAGAGTCTGGTCTGAGAACGAGTGTGTGTTCAGGAGCGGCTGGTCTGAGAACGAGTGTGTGTCCATGAGCGGCTGGTCTGAGAACGAGTGTGTGTCCGTGAGAGTCTGGTCTGCGAACGAGTGTGTGTTCATGAGCGGCTGGTCTGAGAACGAGTGTGTGTCCGTGAGAGTCTGGTCTGAGAAGGAGTGTGTGTTCATGAGCGGCTGGTCTGAGAACGAGTGTGCGTCCATGAGCGGCTGGTCTGAGAACGAGTTTGTGTCCGTGAGAGTCTGGTCTGAGAATGAGTGTGTGTCCATGAGCGGCTGGTCTGAGAACGAGTGTGTGTCCATGAGCGGCTGGTCTGAGAACGAGTGTGTGTTCAGGAGCGGCTGGTCTGAGAACGAGTGTGTGTCCATGAGCGGCTGGTCTGAGAACGAGTGTGTGTCCATGAGCGGCTGGTCTGAGAACGAGTGTGTGTCCATGAGCGGCTGGTCTGAGAACGAGTGTGTGTTCAGGAGTGGCTGGTTTGAGAACGAGTGTGTGTCCGTGAGAGTCTGGTCTGAGAACGAGTGTGTGTTCAGGAGCGGCTGGTCTGAGAACGAGTGTGTGTTCAGGAGCGGCTGGTCTGAGAACGAGTGTGTGTTCAGGAGCGGCTGGTCTGAGAACGAGTGTGTGTTCAGGAGCGGCTGGTCTGAGAACGAGTGTGTGTTCAGGAGCGGCTGGTCTGAGAACGAGTGTGTGTTCAGGAGAGTCTGGTCTTAGAACGAGTGTGTGTTCAGGAGCGGCTGGTCTGAGAAACGAGTGTGTTTCCATGAGCGGCTGGTGTGAGAATGAGTGTGTGTTCACACTTTACCCCACCACACAGAGTATCAGCGGCACACTTTACCCCACCACACAGAGTATCAGGGGCACACTTTACCCCACCACACAGAGTATCAGCGGCACACTTTACCCCACCACACAGAGTATCAGGGGCACACTTTACCCCACCACACAGAGGGTCAGCGGCACACTTTACCCCACCACACAGAGTATCAGCGGCACACTTTCCCCCACCACACAGAGGGTCAGTATCAGCGGCACACTTTACCCCACCACACAGAGTATCAGCGGCACACTTTCCCCCACCACACAGAGTATCAGCGGCACACTTTCCCCCACCACACAGAGTATCAGCGGCACACTTTCCCCCACCACACAGAGTATCAGCGGCACACTTTCCCCCACCACACAGAGGGTGAGTATCAGCGGCCCATTCCCGTTTTCTGCCAGAATTATCCGGAATCGAGGAAAGCCATTTTATAAAGGGCCCGGCTAATCACCGTAAGGGGCTTTCGGGAGGTACGGCTCTCTGTGCATATAGAAGAGCTCGGGTCCCGCAGAAAGCACACACACAACCTTATCTGGATAATACACTCACACACTACTGAACACTTACAATTGCATCGCACGCTGGATTAGCCTCGCGCCGAGCAAAAGCTTGCGCTACTCTCGGCTAGCGCATCCTGCACACGGCGCTGGGTTTATTAGCGCTGCTCATTATCATACGCTTTATAAAAACATTTATCATGCCTAACAAGTTGTTTATGTTAGCGAGGAGAACATTATGTAGCCCTGTCTCAAACGCATCAAGTGCGCTCCGTCACCGCGTGATTCATTTCTGGGTTCTGGTGATGTAACAGCACATTTTTAAATGAGAAATCTGATTTTTCTACTTCGCATCCTTGTCGTTTTCCATTGCAGATGTCTAATAGAAGTCAAAGAATGTATGAATGTGAAGTGACTTTGTGTTTAAAACAAGAAAAATAATCTTGTTTTCTCTTTGAATTACATGTATTTTTTTATTTGTTATTTTTTTAAGCACAAACTCACAGACTTAATATCTTTAGTCATTTTTCTTCTTCAGTAAATGTATCATAATTTAAGAATGTTTATATATTTTTGCTGGAAATACTCTATTAGTATTAGTTTTAGGGTGTTATCTAAAACAACCTGAAAGTAACAGGCATTTGATTGAGAAGCAATATTTGGTGAGACTTTAAGATATTAATGGGAAATATTTAATAAAAATGCACGTGAAAGCGATTCTCCTCCATCCATTGTGTGTTTTTTGGTCCGGAAACATTTGATTCGAAATGTGAATTGGAAATATTCCCATGGTTCTGTACAGAGACAACATATCTCATAATGACTTTATGGATGGCATCCCATTTTAATGTGGCGTATATCTGAATTGGCGAGTGAAACGTTGATATTTTAAGCTTAATTAATGTTACGGGTGAGTTGCTCCAGTTCTGTCAGTCCACGAACCCAGGAGGAATATTATCATGGGCCGTTAATAAGTTTGTGTCTTTAATTCTCTCTCCCTCTCTCTCTCTCCCTCTCTCTCTCCCCCCCCCCCCCTCTCTCCCCCCCCTCTCCCCCCCCCCCTCTCTGAGTCAGTGTGTAGAGATGCATGCGTTTAATCTGCGTGCCGTTTCCGCGCGGTGGGCGTAGTGGATTAGCATTGGCAGAGGCTCTTCGTGTTCAACAACCCTGAGGCCTATAAGATCCTCACCTCTTCTTGTGAACGCGGAGATGTTACGGGCCGTGTTTGCTAACGATATCATCCTCATAGATCCCTCACAATCAATGAGCAGATCAATACGCCTCAGATTTAGCATGTTCAGTGTGTTTTTGTTTCCGGTCAAATAGTCTAAAAGTGTGGTGTTTATTTATTTAACTTTAACTTTATTTACTCCATTCATTCAATCATTCATTTAACTTTTTTTTAACTTAGTTTCTTTTTAAT
Source organism: Meda fulgida (assembly GCA_030578275.1). Taxonomy (NCBI): domain Eukaryota; kingdom Metazoa; phylum Chordata; class Actinopteri; order Cypriniformes; family Leuciscidae; genus Meda; species Meda fulgida. The sequence continues at coordinate 1,235,843 of CM060617.1, read as the reverse complement.
TAACTGTATTTATTTTTGTTTATTTTAATCAATTAATTTATTTTATTATCATTTATTTTATTCAACTTCTCATCCAAAAACTTTATTTTACTGTATTTATTTATGCAACTTTATTTAATTTTATCACTTTGTTTATTTAGTTAGTTATTTATGTATTTATTTTATTTCATTTTAATCCAAATTCCTGAAACTTTATTTTATTTTCATCCAAATACTTGAAACTCTTTTAAACTTTATTTATATAATTTATTTTTAATTTTATCACTTCAATTAATTAATTATTTATTTATTTTAATTGATGTATTCTTATTTTTTATCTTTTCATCCAAGTATGTGAAATTATTTGGAAACGATGGAAAAACATATCGTGTTTAATGTTAATTTTAATACAGAAAAAATATATTGTGATTTTTTTTTTTTTTTGCATTTTTCTTTTTTGTGTTAAACATTTCTAATCTATGTGACTAATGATTGCTCCTATCATTTAAGCTGGATGAAATTATGGTAAAAATGAAATTAAACATATACACAAAGTGCAATAAACTAGGACACAGAATGTGTGAACTTGAAATAGTCGTATAACAGTGTAAAACATCCTGCAGTGTTTTAGTCAGTGAGGTTTAAATCAGAGATGCTTTTAACACATTTCTGTTCATAATGTCAATAAGTGCACTGGAAAGTGAAGAACGAGACGATAATCAGAATCAGACTCAACGAGCGCTCGTTCCGCACCAGCGAGCATGTGGATGTGACGCTGCTCAATTTGTGGGAATGCTTGGAGACACACACACACACGGACACACACACACACGCGCGCGCACACGCGCACACGCGCACACATAC
>CM060617.1:1205000-1232500 GCA_030578275.1 Meda fulgida | reverse complement strand
ATTTTATTGTAATCACACAGATTGTTTTTTTCACGGACCTTATCACAATGCATTCTGGGACTGTGATCTGGAGTTTGTAGGTGAAGAGTGTGTCTAATCTCCCCCCCCCGCCGCACACACACACACTTACACACACACACACATGAACGAAATGGTCCGATCCCAGGTGTCTCTCTCTGAACACAAGCTTTGTTCGTCTCTCCCTCTCTCTCTCTCTCTCTCTCTCTCTCCCCCTCTCTCTCTCTCTCTCTCTCCCTCTCTCTCTCTCTCTCTCTCTCTCTCTCTCTGTGTGTGTGTGTGCCAGCGGAAGCTCTATTGCCAAAGCCTCTGGAACGACCGCCAATCCCCAACATGCAGATTATTCTAATAGTAGATCGGGCTTCCAGAACCTCCAGCACGCTGGCGTAATGAATGCTGAGCTTGTGGGCCTCCAACATAAAGCCGTGTTTGCTGTTCCTATGAATTATTCAAACACGCCTCAAGGCTGCAGATCATCCAGGCAACAGCTAAGAAAATTAGCCACCAATTAGTGTTTATTTACAGCTAGAGAGTGTTGCCTTCGTTTTCTACCACTGGTTCCAGGCGTTTGCTTGACCTCAGAATTCATTCTTAAACCTCGTTTACTCACACTGAAATGCAAAAAGGATTTTCCCTTTAAATTAAGATTATTTTTCTGACCCCATTGAAAGATATTTGCTGTTGTTTAAGACATAAACTCGTTTCATTTTGATAAATATTTTTTACTAAATATCTTCAGTCTTTCTTCTCCAGTAAATGTGTCTTGATTTAAGAATGTTTAGATATTTGTGCTGAAAAACAAGACAGAAACACTGAGGAAGAGCATTATTATTTTTTGCAGTGTGTAAAAGCACCAAAACCACATTATCACTTCAGCGCTCAGATGAATAACTTGCATTAAGACACAATATTATCAGCTACTTTGTCTATTTTTGCTCCATTAACGAAGTTCGAAACGAAGCCACAGAATCCGAATGATCCGTAGAGTTTCTCCGAGCAACACAGAACTGAATCAATCAGTGTTGAAACAAATCAGTCGAGTGAATCATACAACGACTCAGTTTTACAAGATTATTGCAGTGTTTCACAATAAAAATACTATTTCACTCTTTCACTTAAAAGAGTACGTGCCATTTGAAATTTACTAGCAATTTCCGAGTGAAAATTGATTCTACAAGTTTTTTTCAGTGACATTTTGACGAAGAGAGATCGAGTGTGTATTAAGACTTTCATTGAATAACTTATATTTTGTGTCTATTTCTTATGCAAAGCAAGCATAATACAGTATGAGCTTAGAAGACTTAATATATAATGCACGAGAACACAGTAAAAAATAAATCAGCGAAATTTATGTTAAAAGATTGTGAAAGATTCCTTTAAAATGGAAGAAACTGGAAAATAAACAACATGAGGAAGCATTTGGAATCCAAAATTGGAGGTTTGACAGTAAAGTTTTTTTTTTCCTCAGGGAATTCAAATATTACATAAAATGTCCCATTAGATTTATTTCAGTTTTTCATCATGTACCGTTAACTAATGTTTTACTGTAGAAAACCTGTAAGTGGCTTGTTCTGTAAAAATGCAAGTGGTGCTGTAGATCATTTAAAGTTTCACAGATTTTGACTGAATGTTACTTTAGGTGGAAGATTCCTTTGAAATGGTAGAAACTGGAAAAGATGAGAAGGCATTTGGTATCAGGCATGTTTGTGTGTGTGTGTGTGTGTGTGTGTGTGTGTGTGTGTGGTTGGATCAGATCAGCCACTAAATGATAGTTGACTGAAGGGATCTGATGTTTGATGTTTCTTCAGAGAGGAACGTCCAGATCCCTAAAGTCCACCGTCTGATCCCTGTTTGTTCCCACCCAAATCCCTGCTGCTCCGCTGTGTGTGTGTGTGTTTCATGTTGTGATGTTGGTATCCTTTACTTCATGCCAAGAAGGAACATTTCACCGCAGGCAGGATCCATACAGCACAAATCAACTGAGCGCAGGGATGTTTCACTCTTCAGGTGGCCGCTTTGACCACAATCTTAAAACGGCGTGAGCAATTTTACACACTGCAAAAAATTATGTTCTTCCTCAGTGTTTTTGTCTTGTTTTCCAGCAGAAACATCTAAACATTCTAAAATCAAGATACATTTACTGGAGAAGCAAAATGACTTTATAAAGACAGTCACTGAATTTGAAAGTTATAGCAGAATCAGTCATATTAGTTAGAAAAAGTAGTAGAAAAAACAGTGTAGAATCCATTTTCACTCTGAAATCAATTTCACCAATAATTACAAAGTCAATTTTTAAGTGAAAGACTGAAATAGTATTTTTATTGTGAAACATACTGCAATAATCTTGTAAAACTGAGTCGTTGTATGATTCACTCGACTGTTTTGTTCAACACTGATTGATTCAGTTCTGTGTTGCTCGTAGAAACTCTACGGATCATTCGGATTCTGTGGCTTCGTTTCGAACTTCGTTAATGGAGCAAAAATAGACAAAGTAGCTGATAATATTGTGTCTAAATGCAAGTTATTCATTTGAGCGCTGAAGTGATGATGTGGTTTTGGTGCTTTTACACACTGCAAAAAATAATGATGTTCTTCCTCAGTTTCTGTCTCGTTTTCCAGCACAAATATCTAAACATTCTTAAATCAAGACACATTTACTGGAGAAGAAGCAAAATAACTGAAGATATTAAGCCAATAATGTCTGAAAATCAATTCTGTTTTCTGTGTCGATTCAGTTCAGCTCAATAGCTGTCAATGGTTCCATTCAAATTTCATCAATTATGAAACGAATCAATTATGAAACAAAGAAATTATTAAAAGTTCAATTTCAGCTGTAAAGCAGCTCTAAAAAGACATTAGAGTCATTATTCAAATCAATTCAGTTGTGTCGATTCAGTTCAGCTCAATAACTCTCAATGGTGAAAATTTCATCAAGTATGAAACAAAGAAATTGTGAAACAAGTTCAATTTCAGCTGTAAAGCAGCTCAAAATTGCCAATATTGCAAAGTTCATCAATTATGACATGAATCAATTATAAAACATTACAGCCATTATTCAGTTCAGTGTTGATTCAGTTCATTTCAATACGTTAATCAATTATGAAACAAATTCAATTGAATCTCTACAGAAGACTATAGTGTAATTTTTACATTTACATTTTACATTTAGTCATTTAGCCGAGGCTTTTATCCAAAGCGACTTACAACTGAGGACTAAACCAAGCGAGTCATCGTGAAGAGACAAAAACAACGCAAGAAGTGCTCAAAATACAAAGTTCAGATATTGCTCTGAGTAGCAGAAGCCAGATAAGCAGGGATTTAAAGGAAAAGGAGATTTTTTTTAATTTTTTTTTTTATGTTAAATGCTCACGGAAGAGATGAGTTTTCAGTTGTCTTTTGAATGCTGTCAGGGATACTGCATTCCGGATGAGGGTGGGCAAATCATTCCACCAGCATGGCACCGTGAATGAGAATGTTCTGGAGAGTGATTTTGAGGCTCTCTGTGATGGTACCATGAGCCGTCGCTCATTGACTGATCGTAGGCTTCTGGTAGGGATGTAGACTTGTAGTAGTGAGTGGAAGTAGGAGGAGCTGATCCTGAGATCAGTCTGTAAGCAAGTGTCAACACCTTGAACTTGATGCGAGCAGCGAGTGGTAGCCAGTGCAGAGAGATAAACAGGAGTGACGTGGGCCCTTTTGGGCTCGTTGAAGACCAGACGAGCTGCAGCATTCTGGATCATTTGTAGAGGTTTAGTTGCACATGCGTGAAGTCCGGCCAGGAGAGCATTGCAGTAATCAAGCCTAGAAATGACCAGGGCCTGGACGAGAAGTTGTGTTGCATGCTCAGTTAGGAAAAGCCTGATCTTCCTGAATTTCCGCATAGCAAACCTGCATGATCGAGCTGTCGTTGTGATGTGGTCTGTGAAGGTCAGCTGATCATCAAAGATTACTCCAAGATTTCTGACTGACCTTGATGGGGTGATTGAGGAAGAATCTAGCTGGATGGAGAAGTCATGCTGTAGAGACGGCTTGGCAGGGAGGATGAGAAGCTCAGTCTTTGCCAGGTTGAGCTGTAGGTGATGTTCCTTCATCCATGCCGAGATGTCCGCTAGACAGCTTGAGATCTGTACAGCTACTGTAGGATCATCTGGTTGAAATGAGAGGTAGAGCTGAGTGTCATCAGCATAGCAATGGTAAGAGAAGCCATGTGCCTGTATGATGGGTCTTAGTGATGTGGTGTAAATGGAGAAGAGGAGCGGTCCAAGAACTTAACCCTGGGGAACCCCTGTGGTCAGTTGATGTGCTTTGGATACCTCTCCTCTCCATGTGACCCTGAAGGACCTACCTGTGAGATAGGACTCAAGCCAGTGGAGAGGAGTACCTGTGATGCCCAGTGATGAGAGGGTGGACAGAAGGATCTGATGGTTCACAGTATCGAAGGCAGCAGACAGATCCAGGAGGATGAGAACTGGGGATTTGGAAAGCAGCTTTTGCGATCCGCAGGGCTTCGGTTGAATGCCTTTTCTTGAAGCCAGATTGGTTGACATCCAGCTGGTTGTTCAGAGACAGGAAAGATGATACTTGGTTGAAAGCAACTCATTCAAGTGTTTTCGCAATGATGGTAGGAGAGAGACAGGTCTGTAATTCACTAAAAGTGATGTGTTTTAACGTTGGTTTTTCAAGCAGTGGCGTTACCCAAGCCTGCTTGAATGCTGTAGGGAAAATGCCAGTGTGGAGGGATGAGTTGATGATGTGTGTGAGAGCTGGAAGAAGTGTGGGAGAGATTGCTTGTAGAAGGTGTGAGGGGACGGGGTCCAGAGGGCAGGTGGTAGGATGAATAGAGAGGAGAAGTTTAGATACTTCATCCTCGGTTAGTGGAGTGAAGGAGGAGAGAAGGTTGTTGGCTCTGGGAGAGGTTAGTCTGTGTTCCTGTGTGTGTGAAGCTGAGAACTGACTGCTGATAGTTGAAGTTTTGTTAGTGAAGAAGTTAGCAAAATCATCAGCAGTTAGCGAGGAGATGGGTGGTGGTTGAGGTGGACAGAGGAGAGAGTTGAATGTCTTGAACAGTGAACGTGTGTTAGAGGCACTGTTGATCTTGTTGTGGAAATATGAAGATTTTACGGCAGAAAAGGCAGAGAGCAGAGATTGATACTGACTCAGGTCGGATGTGTCTTTTGATTTGCGCCATTTCCTCTCCGCTGCCCTGAGTTCAGTCCAGTGTTCACAAAGAACCTCAGATAACCAGGGGTTGGAGGGAGTAGCACGTGCTGGCCTGGAGGAGAGGGGGCAGATGTTGTCTAAAGAAGAGGTTAGAGTGGAGCATAAAGTATCTGTTGCAGTATTCACATCCAGAGATGAGAAATGGGAGGGTGAGGGAAGAGAAGATGACACAGTAGAGGAAAGAAGGGACGGAGAAAGTGAGTGCAGGTTTCGTCTGAAAGTAACTGGTAGGGGAGTTGGTGGTGCATGGGTAGTGAGTTGTAGATTGAAAGTAATGAGGAAATGGTCTGAAACATTGAGAGGTTTCACCAAAATATTGTCTGTGATGCAGTTGTGTGTGTAAACCAGGTCCAGTTGGTTGCCTGACTTGTGAGTACCCGTGGTGATAAGCCGTTGGAGATCGAAGGAGGCTAGGAGAGAGATGAAGTCGGTTGCATACGGCTTCTCTAGATGAATGTTGAAGTCGCACCAATCTAAAAGTGGGATGCCATCCTCAGGGAAAGAGGAAAGCAGCACATCCAGCTCCTCTACAAAGCTTCCCAGTTGACCTGGGGGGCGATATATGACTACAATATGGATCTTAATGGGAGTTGTAAGTGTAATAGCATGATATTTAAATGAGTAGTTATTGCATAGAGAAGAGAGAGTTGAGTATTTCCAATTGTTAGAGATTAGAAGACCAGTACCCCCACCCCTTCCCGACTGGCGAGGAGTGTGAGAGAAAGAGAAGTTGTTGGAGAGAGCAGCAGGGGTTGCTGAGTCTTCTGGACGGATCCAGGTCTCAGTCAAGCCCAAGATATTAAGAGTAGAATGAGATGCAAAGGCTGGAATGAAGTCAGATTTATTGACTGCTGATTGACAATTCCATAGACCCATAGAAAGAGTGAGAGGTGAGTGTGAGGATGAGAGAATAGGGCGCAGATTAGCAGTATTGCGCCGCCTTCTGTGCATGATGAGAGAGCGTTGTCGAGAGACAACAGGAATGTATTGAAAGCACATGTTGATTTAAGGGAAATAAGAGAAAGGTGGGAAAGGAAAGGGTGAAGAAGATACTTAAGTGCCTTGCTGGTGTCCTTGCTCGGTGTAGTTGCGCAGGTAGAGTCGCAGGTCTTTACCTGAGTCGGTCTTCACACGAGGAGGCTGAACACGAGAGCTGAACGCTCTCTCTCTGTCATTATTCACCGCCTAAGTTTTCCTCTCGTCCGATAGTGTCAGTGCTGTCAAATCAATAATACTACTGAATATTAATTATTTTAAACCCCATAAAGCACAGATAATGTGGGGAAAATTCAACACGGTGTACAAAGAGAGTATGTGTCTCTATGGAAATGGAAAATAATTGGCTTGCACGTTTACTTTCATACACAGTCCGTTTATTTGGACGAATGTGTCGCCGAAAGAGCTGAAATCTACACCGGCGAGGCAGAGAACGGCTTTTATTTTCAAGGCTCCAGTCTCGCTTTGTGTTCGCCTGACTGATAAGTTGTCCTGACCGATTGAATTAGTCTTTCTCCTGTGATGCTCTCTTTCTCTCTCTCTCTCTCCCTCTCTCTCCCTCTCTCTCCCCCCCCCCCCTCTCTCTCTCTCTCTCTCTCTCCCTCACTCTCTCTCTCTCTCTCTCCCTCTCTCTCTCCCTCACTCTCTCTCACTTTCTCTCTCTCTCTCTCCCTCTCTCTCCCTCTCTCTCCCTCCCTCTCTCCCTCTCTCTCTCTCTCTCTCTCTCTCTCTCTCCCCCCCTTCTCTCTCTCTCTGAATGTCAGTCAGCCGGCTTGTGTCGATGAATAGAGGCGAGAGAATAGAGGCCGTTATGCCATTGCTGGATTCTGGCGACCGTCACCACGTCTTTCTCTTTTGTTTGACCTCTTTCTCGTCCTCGTTCCTCCTTCAGGTAAACAGCTTTGAATACGCTGACGTCATCCGGACCCGTCTCCCAATCCTCCAGCCAATTAAATGATAAGGCGTTCGGGAGGGTCCAAAAGCCTCCCAGATTCCCATTAAATGGTGAGTGGCGGCGTTGGGATTAACAAAGCGATTGGTGCTGTTGAATTTGGGGTTCACGGGTGAGAGAACGGCCTCACGATCGATCAGAGGCTGGTCTGGACCACAATGCGCATCAGTAAACCACCGTGGCAGGTTTCCCAGACACACAATACGCTTTTTGTGCAGCCTAAAAGGATTTTTAATGAAAACGCACGGATCGTGGGCCGATATTACGCTTTTGACCGGTTCTTGACATTGAATAAAATGATCATGCCTCTCGTATGATGTTCCAAACACTTATGTCGTTGCTTTTAGTCTCTTATATAATCATTCCAGTGTCTTAAACGGTTCAGAATGTGAAAAACGTATTGGGTTGATGAGGCTTTCCATTCCTCAAGACACGTGATTTATAACCAAACTGGATAGTTCTTATTTTTTATGGAATATTGCAGTGTTTATTCTAAATTATTTTTAATCTTGAATCAGAATAAGTTCCTCTTGCAGCATATCTTCTCTAATGATGTGGGCGGGGCTATAACCTGTCACTCACATGAGATCAGCCAATAGCAAACCACAACCATCCATCAATTCCCCACAGACACAATCAAGCCCCGCCCACATGTGTTATCGTTCCAGAAGCGCTTCTCTCGATATATGACATACATATACCGATATACATATATCGATATACATTTTATGACAACATTTTATGTTTCAATGTAAAATACAACAATTTTAGTTAAACAATGAAGTTGTGGACTTTTTCTCAGAAAAAGATCTCTCAGAACTTTTAATATTAGAGTTTTAAAGAGTTTGTTAGTTTCAGAGTTGAGATCAGATGATTGGCTTTTCTGCTCACCAAGGCCGCATTTATTTGATAAAAAATACAGTAAAACAGTGAAATATTATTGTAATGTAAATCAGCTGTTTTCTATGTGAATATCTAGTAAAGTGTAATTTATTTCATCATTACTCCAGTCTTCAGTGTCACATGATCCTTCAGAAATCAGGAGAATATAAGAAACATTTGTGATTATTATCAGATGAAAACCGCTTCAGATTTTTTATGACAACTTTGATACATTTTATTTAAAAAAAATAAAATGACAATCTCACTGACCCAAACTTTTAAACAGTAATGTATTTTCTGAAAGTAAATATTATTTTATGCAATTTTGCCTCACCATCTCTCCTGCTTTGAAGATTTTTATATATTTGTGATGGAAAACAAGACATAAAATACCGATTAACAATATTATTTTGAGTGTATTACCTATATAAATATCCAGAATCGTTCAGTTTGTTTCTTGCTTTCTCATTTAACAAACACCATGATATGCTTCTATTTCTTTTTTCCGTGATTATTCCGCTCACGTCCACTCATTTCTTCCTCAGCGGAACGTTCCGGAATCTAGAACTCAGATCCCAATCCATCATTCCTTCAGTGTCGGGATCCTGGTTTAATTAACGCACGCTGCCGTTAAATAATGGAGGTATTTCTGCGGGCTTTGACTGTGCTGTTCTCCTTCAGACTAATTATTAATCAAGCGTTCAGGCTTCATGTCGCTGACAGATGCTTTAAATAATGTGGTAAACAGTGATGTGGAGATGATATCGATGGAGCTTCAGACACAAATAAATGCTTTTCCAAGAAGGTTTGAGGGAATTTAATCTTATTTCTCTGTGTTATAAATGTGGTGTTTCCATGTCTGTAACTTGTATTCTTAATTTTTCATAACTTATACATTTCAAGTCCAATTTTCACTATCAACTAGTTGCTTATTATCTTGCATATTATTAAGATATTATCAACATTAGTCAAGTCACCTTCATTTATACAACGCTTTTAACAATATAAATAGTTTCAAAGCAGCTTTACAGAGATAATAGGAAATTAAAGTAACAAGTTTTGGCTTTTACAGCTCTAGAATAAAGTTATTGTCCAGATAAAGCTAGTTAGACACACTTTACACATCAGGAAGAAACACTTTAGTTTACAGTCACTTGTTTATTATCATGCTTATTTTTACGATATTGGCTGTTTATTAGTACTTATAAAACACATATAATACCTTTTCTGCATGACCATTCTACATCCATTAATCCTAATACCTTGAAATGAACAAGCTGAATCAGAATTGAATTATGAATTCCTCACGATGCTTTGCTTCTGATTAAACATCTGCATCCGTCCTTTCTGAAGCGCAGCAGAGAAGCGTTAGCCGCGCTCAGATGTAATAATTAAATATTCTGCCGTAGATCTGTTTTCATCCTCCAATGCTCGGAGCAGATGGCTACACTTCCTGAATATTCATAATCAGCCTTTTAAAAGGAGAGATGCTGCTCATTGCAATGCATTGTTATAGTTTGTCGGGCAAGTTGCTTGTTATTTAGGAGACGTATGTAAACCTGCGGGTCCCGTCGCAGACGTGAATGATGTTCTAAAGCGTTCTGTTCAAAAAGAGCCGGAGAAGAAGTTTGGAGATCTCTGAAGCCGAATGTTTCATCAATGCAAAAGTTCCCATTTGTTTTCTCAGCGAAGCTCATTAGCGGAGGAACCGTTGGTTGGCAGCTGTCTGAGCGTCCCCGAACGTCAAGTATTAGAGCTGGACTAAAACATATAATTAAGAGTGAGATACTGTGTTCAGAATCATCTTTCTAACTGCAAAAAATGCTCCTCCTCAGTGTTTCTGTCTTGTTTTCCAGCACTAATATCTAAACATTCTTAAATCAAGATACATTTACTGGAGAAGAAGCAAAAATTACTGAAGATATGAAGCCAAAAATGTCTGAAAATGATGTGAGTCTGTGCTTAAAACAAGATCAAATACCTGCCAATGGAGTCAGAAAAATAATCTTGTTTTCGCTTTGATTTAAGATTTTTCTTCTGACCCCATTGGCAGATTTTCTTGTTTTAAGCACAAACTCACTTCATTTTAATGCATTATTGGCTTAATATCTTCAGTTATTTTGCTTCTTCTCCAGTAAATGTGTCTTGATTTAAGAATGTTTAGATATTTGTGCTGGAGAATGAGACAGAAACTGAGGAAGAACATCATTATTTTTTTCAGTATGTAAAAGCACCAAAACCACATCATCACTTCAGCGCTCAGATGAATAACTTGCATTTAGACACAATATTATCAGCTATTTTATCTATTTTTGCTCCATTAACGAAGTTCCAAACGAAGCCACAGAATCCGAATGAACCGTAGAGTTTCTACGAGCAACACAGAACTGAATCAATCAGTGTTGAACGAATCAGTCGAGTGAATCATACAACGACTCAGTTTTACAAGATTATTACACTACGTTTCACAATAAAAATACTATTTCAGTCTTTCACTTAAAAACTTACTTGGCATTTCTATGTAAGTATTTACTAGCAATTTCTGAGTGGAAGTTTTTTCAATGTATAAAGACATTTTACCAAACTAATATGACTTATTCTGCTATAACTTGAAATATGAATAAAAAAATGAACGTGTAAAATGTTACAGAAGTTTAGGTTTACTGGAAAGCAAATTTACTAAACCTTACCTTATTTTACAAAATAATTTGGACTCTAAAAGTGCTAGAAATCAGCTACAAGTGCTAGAAAGTTGTTCCAAATGTGAAGTTGATATCACACAAATTGAGCTTGTTCTAAAAGGTTTTAAAATGTCCATGGTTTTCACTGGATGAATTTTGAGTGTTTAAGCTTTCCAATGAAATGATGAGTGCTAAAATATGAGATGGAGGGGAAAAAGGCAATAGAAATAGTCTCACTGGACACAGAGTTAAGAGGTTGAAGGATACTGAATGTGTTCATAACTAGTGAAGCTGCTGAATCAGTGAGTTGTGATATGCCACATCACTTCTGTAAAAAATACTTCTCACAAGCTTTAAACGACTTTTCTCTTCATTATCACCGGCACCTTCTCTCAGCTCCTCCAAACTCGTAATGCATAACTGATTTTTTTTCAAGATTTCTCTGAAAACAGATTGTTTGATATGGTTTGCTATCTAAAATGAGTGTTTTCATGTATGACGTGTGCCGTTATGATGGAATAGTACATGGAAAAATAGGTCAAAAGTTTTAATACGGCAGTGGGATTGAATAATTCACAGTATTAATGAGGCTGTGGGACGGCTGGGCAGCTTTCCTTTGTTTAAGACACAATTAATTCATGCCACCGACTGTTTAAATTTGAAACAACTCAGGTGCGGAGCGACTATTTGTCATGTTTCCTTCCGCCATCAATTAATCGCTCGACAAACCTCCAAAGTCCTCAAAACACTGGCTGGAAAAACAGAGAAGCAACCCTCTTAATACTTCTGAGGCCACGATCACCACAAACATCTGATCTGTTTGGGGAACAAATGAATGTGTCAAATAAATGATCTTGTGATTATTGTTGTGTGTTAGTGGTCTGATTAAAGATGAAGTAGACCGTATTAGGCCTGCGGTTCATCATTTATAAAGCGACGCACCAAGAGTTGATGGGAGGAAGTTGTTGAGCTTTAAGAAACTAAAAGAGCATGACTTGGGTTTAGAGTTTGATGTGTGACGTTTACAGCGATGCACTGATTGTGTGTTGTAATGAAAGAAACGCATTAGGTTTTACACCATATCGTATGGGATCATGGACTGTCTCTCAGGACAGATATGAAATGTATATAAAAGATTTATGGCTCATTCCATGTCAAATTAACCAAATTTCAGAAACTTCCACTGCAAATTTTTCTTCATTTTGTTGGCATTTTAGTTCATTTTGTTGGCATGTTTATTCATTTTAGTTCATTTTGTTGGCATTTTTATTCATTTTAGTGGCATTGTGGTTCATTTTGTTCATTACAGTGGCATTTTTGTTCCTTTTTAGGTGCAATTTTTTTGGCCTTTTTGTTCATTTCAGTGGTATTTGCTTAATTTTGCTGTCATTCTAGTTAATTTTGTTGGCATTTTTTGTTAATTTTAGTGACATATTTGTTTATTTTCAAAAGCATGACTTGTGTTTAGAGTTTGATGTGTGACGTTTACAGCGATGCACTGATTGTGTGTCTTTTGTTAGTGTTGTAAAGAAAGAAACACATTAACTCTTGCTCCATATCATATGGGATCATGAACTATCTCTCAGGACAGAAATGAAACTTATATAAAACATTTATGGCTCTTTCCATGTCTAATCAACAAAACTTCAGGAACTTCCACTGCAAATTATTATAATTTCTTTTTCTGAAGAAAGACTAACATAAAAAGTGACGAAAGCCTAAATATTAAATGTCATGGATGTATATTATATACTGAACAATGCACTATTTTGTGGAGAGAAATTTTAACCTGATATTTGGAGCCGAATTACAGGTGGTAAAAAAATGACTTTTTTTTAACTCACAGATTAGTAGATCTATTAGTGTAATCTGCTGACTTTAACCATCTTTGTTACACTAAAGTCAAATGATGATAGTTCAAAAATGGGAAAAGCACCAAATCGTTAAATTGTACATTGAAAATTTACTCATGGAGCCACATTGGGATCCCGATGTCTCTAGAACTGAACCATATAGAGCCTTTAAAATTTAGATAAAAGTTTGTTATGAACCAGAATATAAAAGGATATTAAGATGTGTTTAATACTTCTTGAATTACAGGCATGCAAACTTTGGGGGAAAGAACATGAAAAGTGCTTTTTCCCCATATTTGAACCATCACCGTTGGCACAAAATGAAACATAGATTAATAAAGTAAAACAGATTTCTCTAATAGATCTATCAATCTCGGTGTAAAACTAAAATAATGATGCTGCCAACTTTTAAAGTAATTTTTAGCCCTCTGTAATTTGGCTTCTAAAGATCATTTTTTGCAGTGTATCGTGTTCTAGAGTGGGATATTTACCACTGGAATCGGGTAACTCGGGATAAATGGACTTTTGGTTTTTCCACATGTGTTGAACACATAACGTGTTTTCTGCTTCACTCGTTCGTGATAAATTACACCAGCTTTTCATTTTCTACCCACTCATTTCATAATTCTCCAAAGTGTGTGTCGGAATGCTCAACCTTGAATTATTCCCTCTCTCTCACGGCGCGAAAAAAGAAAGAAAACAACAGGAATTTGATACAGATACAGATCAGAACAACAAGGCGTGTTAATGGTCTTGTTTATTGCGATGATCAAACATAATGAGCGTCCCAGCTGAAGATCAACCCTCAGCGGACTAATTTCTTCCATTGTTGCCATTTACAAATTAGACTTATGGAGATTATAAGTGTGTGAGAGAGAGAGAAAGTGGAAACAAATGTGAGGAGAAATATCCCTGTTGTCTTCCTTTTTCTCTGTTTATTGTGTTTTCTGGTGGAGTGGAGGATTTCTGGGCAGATTAGTTGCTTTGAATTGTAGTTTGTCAAGCTAATGACTACTCAGAATATTACATTTTTTTTGGATTGCTTACACACTAAAATTAAAAGTAGTACACTATTAGCAAAACCTTACACTCAAGAAGCAAAACATCGGCACAACTATAAGCACATTGTCAACCTCACACTTGTTGCAAAACTCTACACACAGTGATTTGCAAAACACTAAACACACTTAACATAGATTACACACAAAAAACTCTCATGAAGTCACTTCCTTGCAATACCAAAGCACTGACTGTCAAATTACCGCACCGTCCAACCAATTGGTTCAACACAGTCATCAGGCGTGCAAACACTTGTTTGCTGAATTATAGACACACCAATCAGGTGTATACACTATAAAAAGCAGCAGGTGAGTTCATCGATCTTCAATCACAATGGAAAGAGTCCGAGAAAGAGTAAGACGAGGAGGAGGAGGAGGAGAATGAGGAGGAAGGAGAGGAAGAGGAAGAGATGGAGGCCATGCTGGAGGTAGAGGAAGAGGAAGAGATGGAGGCCATGCTGGAGGTAGAGGAAGAGGAAGAGGAAAAAGAAGAGGAAGACAAGAAAGTGCTCAAAGAGGACCGAATCTGACAAATGAGATCCGCGCAACACTGGTTGACCACGTTGTCCACCATGGCCTGACGCTGAGGGAGGCTGGATTGCGAGTACAGCCAAATCTAAGCCGATACGCAGTGGAAAGTGTGATAAGAACATTTCGACTGGAAAATATTGTAAAAATATCATCATATCAAAAACAATAGAAATTCTATTGTTTCTAGTGGTATGTATTCACTTTAGCAGTGTGATCTTGCATACTGTCTCATAATCTTTAACTTTACTGTAATATGTATACTAGATCTACACTGAACTACACAATTTTGCCTGACACTGTTCTTCAGAGATTTTTATGAATGGATGGAGAGGAGATCCAGCATGAGTTCATTTACGTATATGAGGCTGGGTTCAACCTGACGAGAACACGAAGGAGGGGAAGAAACATCATTGGCCACAGGGCTATAGTCAATGTCCCAGGGCAGCGTGGGGGTAATATAACTCTGTCCAGCCATTACACAGAACGGGGTCCTCCACCGCCATGCCCATATGGGCCCTTACAACACAGCACTCATACTTACATTCTTGGACCAATTGCACAGCATAACCGCAGCAAATCTAATTGATCATGTGCAATACATTGTTGTCTGGGACAATGTGTCTTTCCACCGCTCTGCTCTGGTTCAGAACTGGTTTCCACATTGCAACATCCACATTTCACCGTCCTATATCTTCCACCATACTCTCCATTCCTCAACCCTATAGAAGAGTTTTTCTAGACATGGAGGTGGCAGGAATATGATCTCCGTCTCCAGGCGGAGGTACTCCTCATCCAAGCCATGGAGGAGGCCGGTGACCAGATGGAGGTAGCAGCAATGCAAGGATGGATTCGTCATTCAAGACATTTCTTTCCAAGGTGTCTTGCTAATGACAACATTGCCTGCGATGTTGATGAAATTCTCTGGCCAGATCCAGCTAGGCGAAGAGACAATGTCTAGTTTTTTTTTTGTTTTGTTTGTTTTTTTTACAGTAAACTTACAGTACAATACGTAAAGTGACATTTTGTTACAGTATTATGAATCTCCATGTCAACATTTTGGGCGTGTTGAGAAATAAATGAGTTTCTTCAGTCAGCAACATTGGTCTTGTGTAATGTTTGGTGAATTTACATTATATTTGTACTTTGTTGATGGTAGCCTACTCTAATCATAGGGAAGTAGAAGTGCTAAAAGTGTTTTAGGTTTATCACAACAGAGTGTAACTCGTGCAAACAGAGTATAGTAATGTGAAACGTGTGTGTTTCATATGGTAACAAAGTGTGGTTTTTAAACAGAAGTGTATAGTTTTTACAAGAGTGTTTAATTATGCAAAGGATATGTAGTGTTTTGCTAATTGTGTGTGTGGTTGTGCTAATTGTGTGTAGTGTTTTGAAAACACGGGCCCTGTTTTGAAAATCGTGCTTAAGCAATCCAAAAAAACTGTAAGTAGTTCAACTACAGTCAAACTAGGCAAGTAAAAGTGTTCAATGTAGTTAACATTAAAGTAAATGTAATTTATTTTAGAGTGTGTGTGTGCGTGAACAGCACAAAAGAGTCTGAGGGCGTGGCCTGCAGGCATTTAGCCAATCAAAGGCACCCAGTCTGTCAATCATTTTGCATGATCAGGTTTACTGATTTTGGATTGGCTGGTGTGTCTTTGGAGGGCGGGGTTTCACAGAGAGGAGGTGTGGTTGAAATGAGCAACAGAATTTAATCAGAGCTGTATTTTTTATTATCAATTAGTGCGACTACAGTTGAAATGTATAAATTAACAGCAGAATGTTATTAAATATGGTGTGTGTTTTTAAGTAGGTTCACCCCAATATAATCACTATTGTCATTATTTACTCAAAACATGTATGACTTTCTTTTGTGGATTCTGTGATTTTTATTTTATTTTTTAAATCATTTGGATACAAACAACATTGGGTCCCATTGAGTTTTATAGAGACATTTTTACAAATATCTTCCTTTATTATTCCACAGATGAAAGAAAGTCATACAGGTTTGTTCATTCAATGCGTTTTTATGTCTCTTTAAGTCCTAACCGGTATTTCATTTGGCTAGAATGAATCTATCGAAAGAAGGCGGTTGCTGAGCATTTACATTTTTACATTTAGTCATTTAGCAGACGCTTTTATCCAAAGCGACTTACAACTGAGGACTAAACCAAGCGAGTCATCGTGAAGAGACAAAAACAATGCAAGAAATGCTCAAAATACAAAGTTCAGATATTGCTCGGAGTAGCATAAGCCAGATAAGGAGGGATTTAAAGGAAAAGTTTTTTTTATGTTAAATGCTCACGGAGGAGATGAGTTTTCAGTTGTCTTTTGAATGCTGTCAGGGATACTGCATTCCGGATGAGGGTGGGCAGATCATTCCACCAGCAAGGCACCGTGAATGAGAATGTTCTGGAGAGTGATTTTGAGGCTCTCTGTGATGGTACCACGAGCCGTCGCTCATTGACTGATCATAGGCTTCTGGTAGGGATGTAGACTTGTAGAAGTGAGTGGAAGTAGGAGGGAGCTGATCCTGAGATCAGTCTGTAAGCAAGTGTCAACAGCTTGAACTTGATGCGAGCAGCGAGTGGTAGCCAGTGCAGAGAGATAAACAGAGGAGTGACGTGGGCCCTTTTGGGCTCGTTGAAGACCAGACGAGCTGCAGCATTCTGGATCATTTGTAGAGGTTTAGTTGCACATGCGTGAAGTCCGGCCAGGAGAGCATTGCAGTTATCAAGCCTAGAAATGACCAGGGCCTGGACGAGAAGTTGTGTTGCATGCTCAGTTAGGAAAAGCCTGATCTTCCTGAATTTCCGCATAGCAAACCTGCATGATCGAGCTGTCGTTGTGATGTGGTCTGTGAAGGTCAGCTGATCATCAAAGATTACTCCAAGATTTCTGACTGACCTTGATGGGGTGATTGAGGAAGAATCTAGCTGGATGGAGAAGTCATGCTATAGAGACGGCTTGGCAGGGAGGATGAGAAGCTCAGTCTT
Organism: Meda fulgida; assembly: GCA_030578275.1. Classification (NCBI taxonomy): domain Eukaryota; kingdom Metazoa; phylum Chordata; class Actinopteri; order Cypriniformes; family Leuciscidae; genus Meda; species Meda fulgida. The sequence goes on along the minus strand of CM060617.1, from coordinate 1,215,316 downwards.
TGCCAGGTTGAGCTATAGGTGATGTTCCTTCATCCATGCCGAGATGTCTGCCAGACAGCTTGAGATCTGTACAGCTACTGTGGGATCATCTGGTTGAAATGAGAGGTAGAGCTGGGTGTCATCAGCATAGCAATGGTAAGAGAAGCCATGTGCCTGTATGATGGGTCTTAGTGATGTGGTGTAAATGGAGAAGAGGAGCGGTCCAAGAACTGAACCCTGGGGAACCCCTGTGGTCAGTTGATGTGCTTTGGATACCTCTCCTCTCCATGTGACCCTGAAGGACCTACTTGTAAGATAGGACTCAAGCCAGTGGAGAGGAGTACCTGTGATGCCCAGTCATGAGAGGGTGGACAGAAGGATCTGATGGTTCACAGTGTCGAAGGCAGCAGACAGATCCAGGAGGATGAGAACTGGGGATTTGGAAAGCAGCTTTTGTGATCCGCAGGGCTTCGGTGACCGACAGCAATGCAGTCTCGGTTGAATGCCCTTTCTTGAAGCCAGATTGGTTGACATCCAGCTGGTTGTTCAGAGACAGGAAAGATGATACTTGGTTGAAAGCAACTCATTCAAGTGTTTTCGCAATGAATGGTAGGAGAGAGACAGGTCTGTAATTCACTAAAAGTGATGTGTTTTAACGTTGGTTTTTCAAGCAGTGGCGTTACCCAAGCCTGCTTGAATGCTGTAGGGAAAATGCCAGTGTGGAGGGATGAGTTGATGATGTGTGTGAGAGCTGGAAGAAGTGTGGGAGAGATTGCTTGTAGAAGATGTGAGGGGATGGGGTCCAGAGGGCAGGTGATAGGATGACTAGAGAGGAGAAGTTTAGATACTTCATCCTCTCGTTTAGTGGAGTGAAGGAGGAGAGAAGGTTGTGGGAGAGGTTAGTCTGTGTTCCTGTGTGTGTAAAGCTGAAGTTGGTGGTGCATGGGTAGTGAGTTTTAGATTGAAAGTAATGAGGAAATGGTCTGAAAAATTGAGAGGTTTCACCAAAATATTGTCTGTGATGCAGTTGCGTGTGTAAACCAGGTCCAGTTGGTTGCCTGACTTGTGAGTACCCGTGGTGATAAGCCGTTGGAGATCAAAGGAGGCCAGGAGAGACGGTTGCATACGGCTTCTCTAGATGGATGTTGAAGTCGCCACAGACTACAAGTGGGATGCCATCCTCAGGGAAAGAGGAAAGCAGCACATCCAGCTCCTCTACAAAGCTTCCCAGTTGACCCGGGGGGCGATATATGACTACAATATGGATCTTAATGGGAGTTGTAAGTGTAATAGCATGACATTCAAATGAGTAGTTATTCCATAGAGAAGAGAGAGTTGAGTATTTCCAATTGTTAGAGATGAGAAGACCAGTACCCCCACCCCCTCCCGACTGGCGAGGAGTGTGAGAGAAAGAGAAGTTGTTGGAGAGAGCAGCAGGGGTTGCTGAGTCTTCTGGACGGATCCAGGTCTCAGTCAAGCCCAAGATATTAAGAGTAGAATGAGATGCAAAGGCTGGAATGAAGTCAGATTTATTGCCTGCTGATTGACAATTCCATAGACCCATAGAAAGAGTGAGAGGTGAGTGTGAGGATGAGAGAATAGGGCGCAGATTAGCAGTATTGCGCTGCCTTCTGTGCATGATGAGAGAGCGTTGTCGAGAGACAACAGGAATGTATTGAAAGCACATGTTGATTAAAGGAAATAAGAAAAAGTTGGGAAAGCAAAGGGTGAAGAAGATACATAAGTGCCTTACAGGTGTCCTTGCTCGGTGAAGTCGCGCAGGTAGAGTCGCAGGTCTTTACCTGAGTCCGTCTTCACACGAGGAGGCTGAACACGAGAGCTGAACGCTTCCGCTGACGCTTCCGCGACAGCACGCACACTACATAGATAAGCACGTTGTGCACGTTTGATTATTGACATAAAGCTGCATATCAATACAAAGCAACAATAAAAAGTGTTGTCTTGGCCATATTTTACCTTATTAAATATCACATATTGACATTTCTTACTTCATACTACTTTAGACTGTAAACCTTCTAACATTCATTTCATTGACATTTTAGTTCATTTCATTGATATTTTTGTTTATTTCAGTGGCATTTTTGTTCATTTCAGTGGCATTTTTGTTCATTTCATTGACATTTTTGTTCATTTCATTGACATTTTTGTTCATTTCAGTGGCATTTTTGTTCATTCACTGGCATTTTTGTTCATTTCATTGACATTTGTTTATTTCATTGATATTTTTGTTCATTTCATTGACATTTTTGTTTATTTCATTGATATTTTTGTTCATTCAGTGGCATTTTTGTTCATTTCAGTGGCATTTTTGTTCATTTCAGTGGCATTTTTGTTCATTTCAGTGGCATTTTGCTCATTTCATTGACATTTTTGTTCATTTCAGTGGCATTTTTGTTCATTTCATTGACATTTTTGTTCATTTCAGTGACATTTTTGTTCATTTCATTGACATTTTTGTTCATTTCATTTACATTTTTGCTCATTGCATTGGTATTTTTGTTCATTTCGGTGGCATTTTTGTTCATTTCATTGACATTTTTGTTCATTTCATTGATATTTTTGTTAATTCACTGGCATTTTTGTTCATTTCATTGACATTTTTGTTCATTTCAGTGGCATTTTTGTTCATTTCAGTGGCATTTTTGTTCTTTTCAGTGGCATTTTTGTCCATTTCAGCTGCATTTTTGTTCATTTCAGTGGTATTTTTGTTCATTTCAGTGATATTTTTGTTCATTTCATTGACATTTTAGTTCATTTTGTTGACATTTTTGTTAAGTTCATTGATATTTCTGTTCATTTCAGTGGGATTTTTGTTCATTTCATTGACGTTTTTTGTTCATTTCATTGGCATTTGTGTTCATTTTGTTGGCATTTTAGTTATTTCAGTGTTTTTTTTGCTCATTTTGTTGGCCTTTTAGCCCCAGGCCACTATTAATACTCTAATGAAGCACTTTAAACCCTCTTGTAAACCTCCCCTTACCTGGTTAGTAGTGCCAGTTTTAGTTATTGACTCTTTCGTACTGGCCTGAAGCCTCGGCCTCCCCTGAACCGGAGAAGGTTTGTTAACTGAGGAACGGATCCTTGCATTATTTTCTTTCCACAGCGTTTTCTTCTGCGGTCAGTCGGTCCAGATCGAAGCTCAGGGGGAGGTGGAGGAGGGCAACTTCTGGAGCAAAGCCGTATCGAACAGACACCCCTCATAGAGAATCAATCCACATCCAGATCCACACACACACCAGAACATAACACAAGCCATCAGCTAAAACCAACACGTCCCTCATCAGAGAGCCAGACCAACACAGTTATTATGTCATGAGCTGTCATGAGTGATTCCCAGACGCTCTATTGTTGTTTTCCTCAGGGAAGTGTTCTGGAAGATTTCATTGTCTGCGCTCGGGAGAGATTCGATCGCCCCTCCTGCTTGTTTTTATTGTCCAAATGAAAGCTGCACCCCAGCGACTGCGACTCTCATGCATTCACATGAGCGTATCTCCGGCCCGCATCAACATTCTGCACCCGTAAACCAGGAGAGATTGAAATAATGACCAGACGGCCACGTGAATCTCGCTCAGATCCTCCCCATCAGACCGGCCACTTAACCGAGCGGTTCAGCGCCGCAAAACAGCGCTTTTTCTCCTTTGAGAAATTGTCACAATTTTCTTTCCATTTTTCAAATGATACCACTCTGAAACGGAAAGGTGCTTCTTTTTTTTTAGGCGCCGCTTGCTCAACTTTATTCACTTGATGTTCAATTTCACGGCTGCTGACGGCAAATAAAACATTCTCAAAAGCATCAATTTTAGAAACACTTTAAAAATGCAATCAGCATTAGCAACAGACTCTAGTTGTAAAAACCTGTCAGTTCATTTTACTCAAATACAGCTGAAAGTTTCATTGTAATTGAAAAAGTCATGTCAACTCAATAACTGATTATATTAAGTATAACTCAAACTGAATGAGTTACAGCAGATTGAAATTTCCCAGCATGCTTTGCTTCAGAAAATGAATAGATTACCTGGAAATAAATAAAAGTTGTTGGTATTTTAGTTTCATCTGTAAGATGAGGTATGTTGGTTTTGCGTAAAGAAATGTACGGTACGTTCTACTACGGTACGAGCCTGTGTTGATTGATATCTGAATGTGTGACTCTTCAATGATAGATTGCAAATGTCCATTAATGTTTTATTTTAGTAGCCAGTAACCTTTATTGGTTCACTTAAAGTGGGGGCTAGTCTTTTCTTCTCTATTGTGCCATAAACGAGTATAAACTGTTTCTGGAAGAAGAACTAATGTTGGGCGGGGTTTGATTTGGACATTTTTAACTTCAAACTACTTCAAACGATGAACCTTTACATTCTGGTTCCTTTTGGTTGCATTTTAGTTCATTTCGGTGGTATTTTTTATCATTTTATTTGAATCTGTTCATGTCGGTGGCATTTGTGTTCAGTTTGTTGGCATTTTTACATTTACATTTAGTCATTTAGCAGACGCTTTTATCCAAAGCGACTTACAACTGAGGACTAAACCAAGCGAGTCATCGTGAAGAGACAAAAACAATGCAAGAAGTGCTCAAAATACAAAGTTCAGATATTGCTCGGAGTAGCAGAAGCCAGATAAGCAGGGATTTAAAGGAAAAGGATTTTGAAGAAATTTCTTTTTTTTTTATGTTAAATGCTCACGGAAGAGATGAGTTTTCAGTTGTCTTTTGAATGCTGAATGAGAATGTTCTGGAGAGTGATTTTGAGGCTCTTTTTGTTTATTTTAAGGCCATTTTTTTATTTAGTTGGCATTTTTGTTCATATCAGGGGCATTTTTGTTTATTTTGTTAGCATTTCAGAGACATTCTGATTCAAGATTAATGAATCTCTCTCTCCCTCTCTCTCCCCTCTCCTCTCTCTCCCCTCTCCTCTCTCTCCCTCTCTCTCTCCCTCTCTCCTCTCCCTCCCTCTCTCTCTCCCTCTCTCCCGCTCTCTCCCCTCTCCTCTCTCTCCCTCTCCTCTCTCTCCCTCTCCTCTCTCTCCCTCTCTCTCTCTCCCCTCTCCTCTCACTCCCTCTCTCTCTCCCTCTCTCCCCCTCTCCCCCTCTCTCTCTCTCCCCTCTCCTCTCTCTCCCCCTCTCTCTCTCTCCCCTCTCCTCTCTCTCTCTCCCCTCTCCTCTCTCTTCCCCCTCTCCTCTCTCTCCCCCTCTCCCTCTCCCTCTCTCCCTCTCCCTCTCTCTCTCTCTCTCTCTCTCTCCCCTCTCCTCTCACTCCTCTCTCTCTCCCCCTCTCTTTCTCTCTCTCCCCCCTCTTTCTCCCCTCTCCTCTCTCTCCCTCTCTTCCCCTCTCCTCTCTCTCTCTCTCTCTCTCTCTCTCTCTCTCTCCCCTCTCCTCTTTCTCCCCTCTCCTCTCTCTCCCCCTCTCCTCTCTCTCCCCCTCTCCCTCTCTCCCCCTCTCCCTCTCCCTCTCCATCTCTCCCTCTCTCTCTCTCTCTCTCTCCCCCCTCTCCCCTCTCTCTTCCCTCTCCTCTCTCTCCCTCTCTCTCTCCCCTCTCCTCTCTCTCCCTCTCTCTCTCCCCTCTCCTCTCTCTCCTCCCCTCTCTCTCACTCCCTCTCTCTCTCCCCCTCTCTCTCTCTCTCCCCCTCTCTCTCTCTCTCACTACCTCTCTCTCTCTCCCCCCCTCTCTCTCTCTCTCTCCTCTCTCTCTCCCCTCTCCTCTCTCTCCTCCTCTCTCTCCCTCTCTCTCTCCCTCTCACTCCCCCCCTCTCTCTCTCCCCCCTCTCTCTCTCCCCCCTCCCCCCCCCCTCTCTCTCTCTCCCTCCCTCCCTCTCTCTCCCCCCCCCTCTCTCTCTCCCTCTCCCCCTCTCTCTCCCTCTCCCCCTCCTCTCTCTCTCTCTCCCTCCCTCTCTCCCCCCCCCCTCTCTCTCTCCCTCTCTCCCCTCTCTCTCCCTCTCCCCCTCCTCTCTCTCTCTCTCCCTCCCTCTCTTCCCCCCCCCTCGCTCTCTCTCTCTCTCTCTCCCCCCCTCTCTCTCCCCCCCCCTCTCTCCCCCCCCCCTCTCTCCCCCCCCTCTCTCTCCCCCTCTCTCTCCCCCCCTCTCTCTCTCCCTCCCCCCCCCCCTCTCTCTCTCTCTCCCCCCTCTCTCTCTCCCCTCTCCCTCTCCTCTCTCTCCCTCTCCTCTCCCTCCTCTCTCTCTCTCCCTCTCCCTCTCCTCTCCTCTCTCTCCCTCTCTCTCTCCTCTCTCTCCCTCTCTCCCCTCTCCCTCTCCCCTCTCCTCTCTCTCCCCCTCTCTCTCTCCCTCTCTCCCTCTCTCTCTCCCTCTCTCTCTCCCTCTCTCCCTCTCTCCCTCTCCCTCTCCCCTCTCCCTCTCCTCTCCTCTCTCTCCCTCTCTCTCTCCTCTCTCTCCCTCTCTCCCTCTCCCCTCTCCTCTCTCTCCCCCTCTCTCTCTCCCTCTCTCCTCTCCCTCCCTCTCTCTCTCTCCCTCTCCCTCTCCTCTCCTCTCCTCCCTCTCCTCCCTCTCTCTCCCTCTCTCTCCCTCTCCCTCCCCTCTCCTCTCTCTCCCCCTCGCCTCTCTCGCCCCCCCTCGCTCTCTCTCCTTCTCATCCTCTCCCTCCCTCTCTCTCTCCCCTCGCCTCTCCTTCTCCTCTCTCCTCCCTCTCTCTCCTCTCTCTCCCTCTCTCCGCCTCTCCCTCTCCGCCTCTCCTCTCTCTCCCCCTCTCTCTCCCCTCTCTTCCCTCTCTCTCTACCCTCTCTCTCCCGTCGCTCTCCCTCTCTCCCCCTCTCTCTCTCCCTCTCTCCTCTCTCCCCCTCTCTCTCTCCTCTCTCTCCCCCTCTCTCTCTCCCTCTCGTCCCGCTCTCTCTCCCTCTCCCTCCCCCCTCTCCTCGCTCTCCCCCCTCTCCTCTCTCTCCTCCCTCTCTCCCTCTCTCTCTCCCTCCTCTCCTCCTCCCTCTCCTCCCTCGCACCTTCCCCTCTCCTCCCTCTCCCTCCCCTCTCCTCCCTCTCCCCCCTCTCTCTCTCTCCCCCCCCCTCTCTCTCCCCGCTCCTCTCATCTCTCCCTCTCAGCTTCTCCACTCTCCCCTCGCCCCCCCCCCTCTCTCCTCTCTCTCCCCTTCTCCCCTCTCTCCCCCCCCTCTCTCTTCTCCTCCCCTCCTCTCTCCCCCCTCTCCTCTCTCCTCTCTCTCTCCTCTCGTCTCCTCTCCCCCCCCTCTCTCGCTCGAGCCCCTCTCTCCCCCCCCTCCGGCCCCTCTCTCTCCCTCTCCTTTTCTCTCTCCCTCCCTCTCTCTCTCCCCTCCCCCTCTCTCTCCCCTCTCCCTCTCCTCTCCCTCTCTCTCTCCTCTCCTCCCTTCTCTTCCCTCTCCTCCTCTCTCTCTCCCGCTCCTCTCTTCCCCCTCTCCTCTCTCTCCTCTCTCTCTCTCTCTCTCTCCTCCCCTCTCTCTCTCCCCTCTCCCTCTCTCTTCCCGTCTCCTCCCTCCCCTCCCCTCTCCTCCCTCTCTCTCCTCCCTCTCCCTCCCCTCTCCTCCCTCTCCTCCTCTCCCCCCTCTCTCTCTCTCTCTCCCCCCTCTCTCTCCCCTCTCCTCTCTCTCCCTCTCTCCCTCTCCCCTCTCCCTTGACATGTATCAGCTCCATTTCACCGCCCGATCGATCGCAGCGAGAGCGACGGCTTGATTGATGATGATATAGCGATTGATTGGTTAAATCCTCTCAACTTCAAAGTGCCCAGACAGACAGTATATATACATGCGCTTTAGAGTGAGACCAGGAGCTGAAATGAAGAAGAGTCTTGAGCCCCTGAGTGCCGGTCGCAGGGTGGCATTGTCTCCAGGGAGAAAGGCCGAGCGATCTGAGCGGGTGCGTCCCGCTGGAGGAGGAACACCAGTCACTGCTGAATCGGCAGAGAGAGACAGTGCTGTGCTGTCTAGAGGAGAAACAGCTGTCACATCCCCAGCCCATGTGGCGGGTTATTATATTTACTCAATTTTCTGGGGAAGTTTGTGTAAGACAAATCTGCGCAGGTTTAGCACAAATATCGAGTCATTATCATGATATATTAAATAAAGCGTATCGCACAGAATCTGCTCATATCTGGATTTCTTGAACACACACGTCACTATCAGCCCAGTCTCATGAAACTGCGTGTCTACCACGAATTAAATTTCTCGTGCCATTTATATGTTTTTGCATGTATATGATACACACTTGGCGTGTAATACACACACATTCCACACCGCTAATCCTACAGAAGGGGTTTACAGTGCGTAGCATATGTTTATTATTTTGCGTATAAATGGTATGAGAAATTAATTTGTGGTATAGATACGCACTTTTATGAGACAACCGAACACAACTGATCACAACTGATCAACACCGAACACAACTAAACCGAACACAACTGAACACAACTGATCACAACTGAACACAACTGATCACAACTGAACACAACTAATCTGATCACAACTGATCACAAATGAACACAACTGATCACAACTGAACCGAACACAACTGAACACAACTGATCACAACTAAACCGAACACAACTGAACACAACTGATCACAACCGAACACAACCGAACACAACTGATCACAACTGATCACAACTGATCACAACTGAACACAACTGATCACAACTAAACCGAACACAACTGAACACAACTGATCACAACTGATCACAACTGATCACAAATGAACACAACTGAACACAACTGAACACAACTGATCACAACTAATCACAACTGAACACAACTGATCACAACTGATCACAACTGATCACAACTGAACACAACTGATCACAACTAAACCGAACACAACTGAACACAACTGATCACAACTGAACACAACTGATCACAACTGAACACAACTAATCTGATCACAACTGATCACAAATGAACACAACTGATCACAACTGAACACAACTGATCACAACTAAACCGAACACAACTGAACACAACTGATCACAACTGAACACAACTGATCACAACTGATCACAACTGATCACAACTGATCACAACTGAACACAACTGATCGCAACTGATCACAACCGAACACGACCGATCACAACTGAACACAACCGATCACAACTGAACACAACTGATCAAAACTGATCACAACTGATCACAACTAAACACAATTGATCACAACTGAACACAACTGATCAAAACTGAACACAACTGATCACAACTAATCCGAACACAACTGATCACAACTGAACACAACTGATCACAACTAAACACAACTGATCACAACTAATCCGAACACAACTGATTACAACTGATCACAACTGAACACAACTGATCACAACTGATCACAACTGAACACAACTGAACACAACTGATCACAACTAATCACAACTGAACACAACTGATCACAACTGAACACAACTGAACACAACTGATCACAACTGATCACAACTGAACACAACTGATCACAACTGAACACAACTGATCACAACTGAACACAACTGATAACAACGGATAGCAACTGATCACAACTGATCACAACTGAACAACTAATCTGATCACAACTGATCACAACTAATCCGAACACAACTGATCACAACTGATCACAACTGAACACAACTGATCACAACTAATCACAACTGAACACAACTGATCACAACTAATCACAACTAATCACAACTGATCACAACTGATCACAAATAATCACAACTGAACACAACTGATCACAACTGATCACAACTGATCACAACTGAACACAACTGATCACAACTAATCACAACTAATCACAACTGAACACAACTGAACACAACTGAACACAACTGATGACAACTGAACACAACTAATCTGATCACAACTGATCACAACTGAACACAACTGATCACAACTGAACACAACTGATCACAACTGATCACAACTGATCACAACTGATCACAACTAATCACAACTAATCACAACTAATCACAACTAATCACAACTAATCACAACTAATCACAACTGAACACAACTGAACACAACTGAACACAACTGATGACAACTGAACACAACTAATCTGATCACAACTGAACACAACTGATCACAACTGAACACAACTGATCACAACTAAACCGAACACAACTGAACACAACTGATCACAACTGAACACAACTGATCACAACTAAACCGAACACAACTGAACACCACTGATCACAACTGAACACAACTGATCACAATTGAACACAACTGATCGCAACTGAACACAACTAATCTGATCACAACTGAACACAACTGATCACAACTGAACACAACTGATCACAACTGAACACAACTGATCACAACTGATCACAACTGATCACAACCGAACACAACTGATCGCAACTGATCACAACTGAACACAACTGATCACAACTG
>CM060617.1:1155000-1200000 GCA_030578275.1 Meda fulgida | reverse complement strand
AACGTGGCCAGGGAACCTGAAGGAGCCCCAGCCAGTCACTACTCAGGAGAACACAACCTGACCTGGCGTCAGTTACACAGACACCTAGCCTTCCCGTCTGTGCGAAGACAGAGCCCTGGACACTTGCCTTAGGTAAGGCATCCCACCCGAGGGACTGCGAAGCTGGCGGATCTCAGAGACGGGGTATCCCGGAGAGCATGACTAGTGTTTCCCAACCCTTGCCAGCGAGGGGAGTTTCTGTACTCGATCCACGGATCGACCCAGTGTTTATTTTTCAAAACACTGAGGAGGCCTGTGAAGGCCTTAGGACTGGTCTAACTGGGAGGCCTCACAAGAGGCCTACGACCGTCTGGCCAGACTCAGGAGTCCGCGTGCTCATAGTGACCCCAGAGGATGAACACTTCAGAAGACCAGCTGAACTGATAGCAAGAGGCCACTAGCTTCCTGAACCCAGCACCGCTAGGAAACCACTCTCAGGGAGGCCTGGTGAGGCCTACTACCTGATAACCATAGCACCATTAACGCTTTATATAGTTATGCACGATATATCAGCCATATATCTTTTAATGTTATCGTTATCGGCCCAATAAAAACATTTGACCGATATATTAAAGCTGATAAATAATGGATGGGCACTGTTCGCCATGATCATTTTGATCATTTGCTTGAAATATGATTGGAATCACTTCAAACTAAGGAAAATACAGTAAAGTGCAACTCTGTCTTATCGGCTACATACAATTATAATTTGAATATCATAACTGTGTTTTGGGGATGTGGCTTTTAATGGTTAGACTGTTGGTTTTGTAATCAGGCTCTCAAAAACTATATAAAAATTTGGATTTGGATTTAGATTTATCGGCCATTATATCGGTAATCGGCTTTCAAATATATTGAATTATCGGTTATCGGTTATCGGTATCAGCTAAAATGTGCATATTGGTGCATCTCTAGATTTATTACCATTGGCGGAAATTCCTACTTTTTCGCACCGGGAACTGGGAAAGGTTTTTAGTTAATGGACCGTCTATGGGGTTCTAAATTATATGGATATTATATTGATCTGCACTAGTTATCATAGCAATAAAGGCCAAATAATGAGCGATTCAAATTCAATGCTATTTTTTGCTATTTACATTTCTTAGTATAACAAAACAATTTAATATTTTAATATTTTAATAGAACAAAACTGATCAATTTAAATTGATTTAAAATCTCTAAATAGAATTTAAAAAAATATATCTTATAACAAAACCGATTAACATTTAAATCTCTTAATAAAACAAAACTGATTAATATTTCGAAAAACAAAACCGATTAATAATGATCTTTTATATCTCTAAATAGAATAGACCTGATTAATATTTAAAACTCTTAATAGGAAAAAACTTCAAACATTAGAACTTAAACTTAAATATCTTAAATATAAATAATAAAATAATAATAATAAATAATAAAAACTTAAAGAACTTAGATATTTAAGCAAAACTGAAATATCTTAATAGAGCAAACCCGATTATTATTTAAATCTCTTATAATAGAACAAAAGTGATTAATATCTAGTTGTGTTATATTTAAGCTGAGATGTCCCTTTATCTCGAGCGCTGTGATGATTTCTAATAGACTTTAACAGAACGCTGATAGAATGTCAGATTAATATAAATGCATGATTCTTCTGGCCGCGTGTGTCCAGGTTTCAGGTGTCGCGGGTCGAGGGTGTTTGACTCGCTGCTGGTAAATGCTGAAATAATGCATTAGCATTTAATTTCAAGGACGAAAAGGGCCCCGGCTGCTAAAACACATCCCTGAATGCGAACACACACTGGAGATTGAGTTTGAGACACCTGTGCAAAGGTGCAACTCACTGTTTGTGTATCATTACGTGAAGGAATTAAAGCCTTTCAGGATCCGAGATGGAATTCAATCAATCAATCAATAACGGCTGTAATGGATAACACCAATACTGACCGATGCGAGCCGGGAGAATATAAATGAAGCACATCTGAACACGAGAAACAAGACCGCTGTACCTCTGGGAGAAGCTGTGAGATAAAGCTGTTATCAGACCTCATCCATCGTTCCCGCTCTACCGCAAACACACACATCACTTATACGCGGAGACCACATGCTCTACATACTGATTTGTCTAATTGGGTTTGATACCAACAGATTCAGCTTTTAGATCAAATTAATACCCACAGATTCAGATATCAGATCAGATTAATACCCACAGATTCAGATATTAGATCAGATTAATACCCACAGATTCAGATATCAGATCAGATTAATACCCACAGATTCAGATATTAGATCAGATTAATACCCACAGATTCAGATATCAGATCAGATTAATACCCACAGATTCAGATATCAGATCAGATTAATACCCACAGATTCAGATATCAGATCAGATTAATACCCACAGATTCAGATATCAGATCAGATTAATACCCACAGATTCAGATATCAGATCAGATTAATACCCACAGATTCAGATATCAGATCAGATTAATACCCACAGATTCAGATATTAGATCAGATTATTACCCACAGATTCAGATATCAGATCAGATTAATACCCACAGATTCAGATATAGTACCCACGGATTCAATTTTTAGATCAGATTAATACCCACAGATTCAGATATCAGGTCAGATTAATACCCACAGATTCAGATATCAGATCAGATTAATACCCACAGATTCAGATATCAGATCAGATTAATACCCACAGAATCAGATATCAGATCAGATTAATACCCACAGATTCAGATATCAGATCAGATTAATACCCACAGATTCAGTAATCAGATCAGATTAATACCCACAGATTCAGCAATCAGATCAGATTAATACCCACAGATTCAGATATCAGATCAGATTAATACCCACAGATTCAGATATCAGATCAGATTAATACCCACAGATTCAGATATCAGATCAGATTAATACCCATAGATTCAGATATCAGATCAGATCAGTACCCACAGATTCAGATATCAGATCAGATCAGTACCCACAGATTCAGATATCAGATCAGATCAGTACCCACAGATTCAGATATCAGATCAGATTAATACCCACAGATTCAGATATCAGATCAGATTAATACCCACAGATTCAGATATCAGATCAGATTAATACCCACAGATTCAGATATCAGATCAGATTAATACCCACAGATTCAGATATCAGATCAGATTAATACCCACAGATTCAGATATCAGATCAGATTAATACCCACAGATTCAGATATCAGATCAGATTAATACCCACAGATTCAGATATCAGATCAGATTAATACCCACAGATTCAGATATCAGATCAGATTAATACCCACAGATTCAGATATCAGATCAGATTAATACCCACAGATTCAGATATCAGATCAGATCAATACCCACAGATTCAGATATCAGATCAGATTAATACCCACAGATTCAGATATCAGATCAGATTAATACCCACAGATTCAGAGATCAGATCAGATTAATACCCACAGATTCAGATATCAGATCAGATTAATACCCACAGATTAATACCCACAGATTCAGATATCAGATCAGATTAATACCCACAGATTCAGCTTTTAGATCAGATTAATACCCACAGATTCAGATATCAGATCAGATTAATACCCACAGATTCAGATATCAGATCAGATTAATACCCACAGATTCAGATATCAGATCAGATTAATACCCACAGATTCAGATATCAGATCAGATTAATACCCACAGATTCAGCTTTTAGATCAGATTAATACCCACAGATTCAGATATTAGATCAGATTAATACCCACAGATTCAGCTTTTAGATCAGATTAATACCCACAGATTCATCTTTTAGATCAGATTAATACCCAAATATTATTATATTAATTTCAAATTATTAGTTTTTGGCTAAATGTTGATGTCAAAGGTTGTGCATTCAATTGATCAATATATTGAGAACTCAATTTTGAAAACTCCCCAAAAGTGAAAACTGGATCAGCAAATGAAAGCAGTTTTTCCATGTTTCCTCCTACAAACCTCCATTTCATTTTTGTTTTAGTAAAGACATTTTGTAATTGTTGTTTTGCCATTTTATTAGATTTTACAAAAGTAAAAAAAAAAAAATTTAATTTGTTACATTTTTAGTAATTTTGTTGTTTTGGATTTTTTTTACAAAAGTTTTCAATTTGTTTTGAATAAGTTTTTTTTGTAGTCAGTAACATTTTTACTATTTTTTTAAATAAAATGTTTTTATTATTTTCATTTTTAGTAAATTAAGTCATTTTGTTGTTTTTTGTCATTTTTTATTATTATTTAAAAAAAGTCTAGTATTTAAGTTTTCATTTTTGTTTTAGGAAAAACAAATTTTTTATTAAGTTTACAGTTTTAGTTTTAGTAAAATTTAGTAATTTTGCTGTTTTTTTATTTTTATTTTTTATAATGTCTAGTTTTTATTAAGTTTTCATTTTTAGTTTTAGTAATTTAGTTTTGTTATTTTTATTATTTAATTTAAATACTGTCTAGTTTTCGCTCTTTAGTTTTAAGGTAAATGAAGTCTTTGTTCTCCTCCTCTGCTGCGTATCCTGATGTGAACGGGAGTGTTTGGTCTCGTGTCCCACATGCTGTTCGGATGAGGAACAATCGAGTACAAACATTGATTGAAATACAGTCGTCCCCTTGAGTCTGAGATTTATGCGCATTTCTAGAAACAAACATGCGTTAGTGAAGTGCAAACCCAGATGATCAATGGGCCGTGTTTGCACACGCTGAGGGGCCACACGCGCGCGCGCCGAGGGCCTCAAATAGGGCTTTTGAACAGATATGAAAGATTAGCGGTGTGTGAAGTGTTCAGCGTTTTGGAGGTTGACGTCGCCGGCTTGATTTGCATTTGTTCTTTTGATGTACGACTCCACATATTAAGCAGCGATAACCTGCTTTCTGTCCCAGGTGCCTCGTCATTCACAGAGTTTTCCACCCACACGGACCCAGCTAAACTCAAACATAGCAATATCACATGTCAAACAATCCATTCAGGTATGAAAACAGACACTGATGGAGTGTGGTTGGAAATATAAACCCGTTTCATAGTTTTATGAGCTCAGGTTGATGGGGAAAGATCCTGCAGGTTTTCTGAAACTCGAGCTTCCTCATCAGTGAATTGTATTTCTGGACTCTTGTTTTAGTTGGTAACATTTTACTTCAATAGTCCACTTCAGGTATTCTGCTAACTATAAGTAACTTTGCAACTACTTACCCTAAGCTAACAGTCTAGTAATACGTTAATGAGAGGAATCAGAGGGAATTGTGTTTCTAGCCCTTACGGTTCAAACGTTATTAGCATAAATGTGAGTGCACCTTTGGACAGTAGGTGGCGCTAGAGGGATTGAGTTAGAGTCTCCAAATTTGGTATGGTGATAGAACACACTGTCCTCTATCAATGCGCCAAATTTCATAACTTTCCCGCAAGTGGTTTTATGGGCAGCCTTAGACTCAAGAGCCAAAGAAGAACAATAGGAGTTTGGCCCCAAATGAAACTAAACTAAATTACACTTTATTTCGATAGTCCACTTTAGACATTCTACTAACTCGATTTGATTGCACTCTATGCAAGCTTTGTTGCATTATTTTCCTGTTATCACTGTAAAACTACTCTGCAACGATCTGTACTGTAAAAAGCGCTGTATAAATAAATGTGACTTGACTATGACATAATTTTCCGTCATGACATTTTTTCAGCCATTTTGAATTTTCGGAAAAACATAATTTTTCAAACTCCTGTTGCTTCGATTTTTATGAAAATGTAACCATATCATCTCTAGATCATGCCGACAAACATGTACGGAATTCAAGTTGATTTGTCAAACCGCTCTCAAATAACGCCCAAGCAGATTCAACAAAGAGCACGCCAAAATGGACGTTGGTCAATATCTCCGTAACGCTCTAGCAAATTCTGACCAAACTTGGTGTGTGTTATGACAGCCATGACCTGAGAGAACCTGCACAGTTTCGGCACAGCGCCACCTAGTGGTCAGGAGATATGAAGATTTGCTCTTTTTGCTTATCATTTCTCTACTGTTTAGCCAAAAATCACAAAACTGGTCTAATTCTGACCACACCATATCAGTTTCGTAACAGCGCCACCTATTGGCCAAAGTGATAAACCATTAAATCGTATTACTAGTGGCTGTATTTGTGATTTTTTTCAGCTATTTTGCCTGAAATAATCTTAATATGTCTTTAATTGCTCATTGTTGCAGTTGGTCTGAAGCTCCCAGCCATGTTGGCGTGACTTATCGTCGTGTGACTTCTTATCGTGACTTTGTGTGCTCTTTTTGCTCATAACTTCTGTACTGTTTGGTCAAAAATCACAAAACTGGTCTCTTTAGATTCGGTGCTGCATGCCGAGTCGAACGAAATCCAATTTTCCCATATCGAGCATTTTGAGTTTTATCGTGAAATGCTATATTTTTCAAACACATCGCTATATTTTTGTTGTGGTTTTTATTCCAGTTCATCATAATTAAAACGAACACACAGCTGTAAACTGCCAGAGCGCAGGTACAGTGACCTCAGGAACACGGCTCTGCTTTTCCTCCACTGTGTTCCTGAGTTCATGAAATACTGTCAGAGACACACTTTCAAGGCTGTCTGTCTGCGCGGCGACTCCATTGTCTCCTGACAGTGCCGAGAGAATAGAAGATGAGCTTGTTCTCCTCTGCCGCTGTTTCTTCCCTTTCAGCGCTCACTAAATCTCCTGTCCTCTCACTCGTGTAAGCGGACAAAAGCCTGAATATATCATCAGATAACAGTTACTGCATTCGTTTGGAGGAAGACAATAGAGTATATCTGTCATCAGTGAAGCGCTGGGCGCTTAAACAGGCCTGGGTCACGGAGAGTCGACACACACACACACACACACACATCACACACACACACACACATCACACGCTAACAGCTTGAGGACTGAATCAGACACTGACGTGTACATATATCAGCAGGTAATTACACACACACACACACACACACACACACACACACACACACACACACACACACACACTCTCTCTCTCTCTGTCTATCTCTCTCTCTCACACACACACACACACACACACACACACACACACATACACTCTGTCTCTCTCTCTCTCTCTCACACACAGACACACACACACACACTCTCTCTCTCTGTCTATCTCTCTCTCTCACACACACACACACACACATCACACACACACACATCACACGCTAACAGCTTGAGGACTGAATCAGACACTGACGTGTAAATATATCAGCAGGTAATTACACACACACACACACACACTCTCTCTCTCTCTCTTCTCTCTGTCTCTCTCTCTCTCTATCTCTCTCTCTCACACACATGCACATGTAGACACACACACTCTCTCTCTCTTTCTTTCTCATACACACACACACACAGACACACACACACATCACACGCTAACAGCTTGAGGACTGAATCAGACACTGACGTGTAAATATATCAGCAGGTAATTACACACACACACACACACACTCTCTCTTCTTTCTCATACACACAGACACACGCACGCACGCACGCACACACACACACACACGCGCACACACACACACTCTCTCCTTTCTCATACACACAGACACACGCACGCACGCACGCACGCACACACACACACACACGCGCACACACACGCGCACACACACACACACACTCTGTCCTTTCTCATACACACAGACACACGCACACACACACACACACACACTCTCTCCTTTCTCATACACACAGACACACGCACACACACACACACACACTAGTGCCTGTCATCATGCTCCAAGAGTGATTGATCAGATCTGGCATGTAAAAGCTGCTCTTCTGTTTTTCCTGTTTATGCAAGCATTATTGTGCATTTGTGCACAGAGGAAGGTGTGTGTGAGTGTTTTAAGTGTGTGTGTGTGTGTGTGTGTGTGTATCCTATGTTGATTTACAATTTTGCAAGTGCTGCCACACACTGAAATATTAATTTATTTGACCATTATTTTCCACTTACTCTGGAGTGGCAGCACTGTCCCGGCGCCGGGTCGTTCAGAAGCACTCAGTGCGTCCGGCAGGATAAATCTCCGGCAGTCGCTGCTTCACGCACCTGTTCTGTTCTGTTTCCCACTATCACAGCCTTTCCGTTCACTCCACCTCGTCGTAGTTGTGCAGCAGTCTGCCGTTCAGGTTTGAGCTCCAGGGATTATTTAATGTATATATGTAATATATAAAGCACTTTTGTTAATGTTTCATCGATTAGTTGCAAAACTTGAGACCAAACAAATCATGTTTGACGGTCAAAGAGCCACAAAAACCCTATAAATGACACATTTGAATCCCTTTTTGCATTAAACTTATAAATTCATGGTCATTTTTAGAGCTCTGTTTATTGTTATAAAGCACTTTGGTCAATGTATGTTGTTTAGACCTTTTTAGATGTTAAAGGTGACGTGTGCGAACACAACTGTTAATGTTTCATCGATTAGTCACTTGAGTCGGTGATGCAAACAAACTTATTTAAACTTCAGGCCTGAATTTACAGTGAAAGCAGAATATCTGAGTATCCATAATATATTTTTGAATTTATTGTTATAAAGCACTTTTGTTAATGTTTCATCGATTAGAAAGAGACACAAAAACCCTATAAATGACACTTTTGAAACCCTTTTTGCTGTTGAACTTCAGGCCTGAATTTACAGTGAAAGAGGAATATCTTTTAAATTCATGAGTATTTTTTAAAGCTCTGTGTTTATTGTTATAAAGCACTTTGGTCAATTTGTTGTTTTAATGGTGCTGTATAAATAAATGTAACATTGACATTGAGATTCAGTGACACAGAAACCTTCACTACAAAAACTGCTTTCTTACTTAGTATTTTTGTCTTGTTTCCAGTCTAAATATAAAAAAATCTTAAATCAAGTTGCATTTACTAGATGAGTGAAATGCCATAAAATATTATGTCTTGTTTTCTGGGGAAATTTATAAATATTAAGTGATTTGTTGCTTAAAAAGAGCCAATTTTTCTGCCAATGGAATAAGAAAAATATTCTTGTTTCTGTTTAAATGAAGATTATTTTTCTTATCCCATTGGCAGATAATTTTGCTCTTTTTAAGCAACAACTCACTTAATTTTAATACATTTCCCCAAAAAACATAATATTTTATGGCATTTTACTACTTTAGTAAATGCATCTTGATTTTAGAATTTTTAGATATTTGGACTGGAAACAAGACACAAATACTGAAAAAGAAAAGCAGTTTTTGTAGTGTTCACATTTTGATGTTCAGACTGTTAAAGGTGACGTGTGCGAACCGAGTTATTAATGTTTCATCGATTAGTCGCTTGAGTCGGTGCTGCAACCAAAACAAATCATGTTTGACAGTCAAAGATTCACAAAAACCCTATAAAGGACACTTTTGAATCCCTTCTCTACATGCTCACCGGTTTATTGCAGGATTAAGCCCGGGTTCTGGGCCGCGCGTCCCGTCAGGATTATTAGGATGAATGAGAACGAACGCCAGATGATTTGAAGGGGAAGTCTGGTCGCACGCCACTGCGAAATGAATCAAATTTATGCTCGCGACCAGCGTTTAACGATGATAGAGTTTGGACACTTCATTTCTGTCATTGTGGAATTGGCTCACGCGCGGCTAATGATGGTAATATATGTTGTGGCTGGAATCCTCTCCATCTCGGTTAAAGCGCTCCTGTTGTTTGCCATATTGCATTACGAGCGGACGGAAAGAAGCGTAATGGCATTCGTTCATTCCCGGGCCGGGAAACGCGCTGACGATGTGAATGTCCCTCGTTGTGTTGCAGGTGACTGTGACTTCGAGAAACCCTTCTCTTCGTGTGGATACACTCAAGGCCGAGACGATGACCTCGACTGGGAACAGATCGACACCAGTGAGAAGCCTTCGCTGGATCCGTGGATGCCGCCCGGTGAGACACACACGCGCGCACACACAAGCATGCGCAAACGCAAACGCAAACGCAAACACACACACACACACACACACACACACACACACACACACACACACACACACACACACACACACACACACACACACACACACACACACACACACACACACACACACACACACACACACACTGCTTGTCTTGGTGAAACTTGGTGAAACTCGCCACTAATGTGGTTTTTACAGTTTAAAAAAACACTGGGTTAAAAACAACCCAACTTAGGCTGTTTTTAACCCAAGGGCTGGGTAAATATAGGACAGAACACATGTTGGGTTCATTTTACCCAGCAAATTGGGTTATTTAATGAACCCAGCATAATGGGTTGATTTATTTTTACTATAGAACTAGCTTTTTATAATTATTTTACTTCATACATTATATCATAATATCATACTTTTTTGCTTTTATTGGTCTTTCTGGCCAGTCATTCGATTGTTGGAGATTTTTTTGAAGGAAATGTGAGTGGCGTTTGCCCTGGTGAAAATCGCCACTCTGTTATAAAGGTTTTTCACCTTTGGCTTTTGTCTTGCTTAGTTTAGACATTTAATTTAATATTTACAATATTATTGATCTTCCTGCATTGACAGCATTATATGAGAACTGAACTGAGCTGGACGATGACATCACGATGACATCACATGGCTGTATATTTATAAATGAACTAAATTAATAACTTTTTTACAGCAAAAATTAAACGTCACTGAACTTAAGCTGGACTGTGACGCTATTTTCTTCTGGAAATAAACTTTGTTGCATTATTTTTTTAGTGGTGCTTGCATTGGGACTATGTGTTTGTTATAAAAAAAACACTGGGTTAAAAAAACCCAAGGGCTGTGGAAAAATAGGGGGAAATATTAAATACAAAATTGGCAGATATTTGATCTTGTGTTAAGCACAAACTCAATTAATTTTGATACATTTTCCAGACAGACTTAATATCTTCAGTTATTGTGCTTCTCCAGTAAATGTATCTTGATTTCTTGATATCTGGAAAACAAGACAGAAATGTGCCTTAAAAAAGGTTTAAATTTGGAGCAGTAAGTCTTAAATTCATGGTCCTGGCATTTAATGGTGCATACGCTGCAAACAATGGATATTTTACTTGTTTTCCAGCACTAATATCTAAACATTTTTAAATGAAGATGCTCTTACTGGAGAAGAAGCAAAAGGACTGAAAATATTAAGTAAAAAACATATCAGAGTTTGTGCTTAAAACAAGAATGAATATCTGACAATAGAGTCAAAAAATTAATCTTGTTTTCCTTTTGACTCCATTGGCCGATATTTGTTTCAAAGTTCATTTTTTATAAGTATAATGATTGGCATTTGATTGCTTGACATCATTCTCAGTGCTTCATGTGATTCTGCATTCATTCACCCATTGAATTAAAGCTTGTAATCTGGTTCTGGCTGGTTTGAGCTCTTTATTGAGGATTGCTTGAAAGACTAGAGAAGATGAATGTAGAGCAAACCCGGCGAGATGGTGGACGATCACTTTATTAGAGAATCCTCAGTCCTCCGAGGAAGCGTTCCTCCACTAACCGGCCCGGTTATCGCTCACATTACGGTAAAAGGCTGTAAATGTGACCAGCGCTCGATATCAGCTGGATGACTCCATTGTGCCGGTAATGGAGGAAAGACAAAAGCTCTGGGAATGAATTTTTATTTCAAAACACGCAAATCTATTTTAATTAAAGCATTTTTTCCTCTCGCAGTGGCCTAGTGGAAGTCATTAGAATGCGTTTCCCGTATCTCTCTCTCTCTCTTTAATGTTGCATTGATCGCGTATGATTTGATTTGAGATGAGGACTCTGAGCTGGCGTGGGACTGACAGCAGTGTGTGTGTGTGTGTGTGTGTCTGTGTGAGTGGGACTCTGGGACTGACAGCACATCAGGAATCAGACTAATGGAGACGCTGCTTCCCTTCTGAAAGGGAAATCGCACTGCGTGGAAAGCATTGGGGAGCGCCTCGGGCGTGACAGGTGTCTGAAACTGCTATCGAATCACGGCAATCCTACTGACCTGAGACAATGCCAATGCCTCATCATCGTGCGACCCGGAAGTATAAAAAGGGGCGCCTTGCAAACATGACATTCATCTTTTCGTCTTCAGGGACTGATCTGTTTGGAAACGCTGAAGGATTTCGGAAAGAGACATTTAAGAATGAAACGCACGGGGAAGGCTGATTGTTTTCAGACGTGTGCGTTTTTTGTCTGGGGGTGATAATCATGTAGATCCTAAACCCTCTCAGCCCTCAAAATAAAGCCCAAATAAAGTTTTTTGTTTTGAAGTGTAGACTGACCCTGGAGCTTCAGATAGATCTTGTGTCCAGCCCACGGGGCCGTCTGACATTGTTTGCTCCTGATTACATTTCATACAGGCTGAGCGTTTTTTGCAGCCCTCATATGAGACATCTCTGTCTTGAGGCTGTGGCTCCTCGGAGCCCTCAGGCTGATCTATGCTTACAGACTGGCCCTCACCAGGGCCGCCGCAGAAGCTGGCCATACTAGGGATACTGGAGGCGTTCTGCTAAAGCATTTCTGCCTCTGGCCCTTCACTATGTGAGTGTAGGCATTTTAAGCATCCCTATAGACCTTATGCACCAGAGAAACGAGCGCGCCGCCATCTTTAGAATATTGTCTTTGAACTTCCGTTTTTGCGGTCGCTGTTGAGTGAATAACGTGTGTATCCTGATAAATGAGAGAGTGGTTGAGTGAATCATGTGTGTATCCTGATAAATGAGAGAGTGGTTGAGTGAATCACGTGTGTATCCTGATAAATGAGAGAGTGGTTGAGTGAATCACGTGTGTATCCTGATAAATGAGAGAGTGGTTGAGTGAATCACGTGTGTATCCTGATAAATGAGAGAGTGGTTGAGTGAATCATGTGTGTATCCTGATAAATGAGAGAGTGGTTGAGTGAATCACGTGTGTATCCTGATAAATGAGAGAGTGGTTGAGTGAATCACGTGTTTATCCTGATAAATGAGAGAGTGGTTGAGTGAATCACGTGTGTATCCTGATAAATGAGAGAGTGGTTGAGTGAATCATGTGTGTATCCTGATAAATGAGAGAGTGGTTGAGTGAATCATGTGTGTATCCTGATAAATGAGAGAGTGGTTGAGTGAATCACGTGTTTATCCTGATAAATGAGAGAGTGGTTGAGTGAATCATGTGTGTATCCTGATAAATGAGAGAGTGGTTGAGTGAATCATGTGTGTATCCTGATAAATGAGAGAGTGGTTGAGTGAATCATGTGTTTATCCTGATAAATGAGAGAGTGGTTGAGTGAATCACGTGTGTATCCTGATAAATGAGAGAGTGGTTGAGTGAATCACGTGTTTATCCTGATAAATGAGAGAGTGGTTGAGTGAATCACGTGTTTATCCTGATAAATGAGAGAGTGGTTGAGTGAATCATGTGTGTATCCTGATAAATGAGAGAGTGGTTGAGTGAATCACGTGTGTATCCTGATAAAGGAGAGAGTGGTTGAGTGAATCACGTGTTTATCCTGATAAATGAGAGAGTGGTTGAGTGAATCACGTGTGTATCCTGATAAATGAGAGAGTGGTTGAGTGAATCACGTGTTTATCCTGATAAATGAGAGAGTGGTTGAGTGAATCACGTGTGTATCCTGATAAATGAGAGAGTGGTTGAGTGAATCACGTGTGTATCCTGATAAATGAGAGAGTGGTTGAGTGAATCACGTGTGTATCCTGATAAATGAGAAAGTGGTTGAGTGAATCACGTGTTTATCCTGATAAATGAGAGAGTGGTTGAGTGAATCATGTGTGTATCCTGATAAATGAGAGAGTGGTTGAGTGAATCACGTGTGTATCCTGATAAATGAGAGAGTGGTTGAGTGAATCACGTGTGTATCCTGATAAATGAGAGAGTGGTTGAGTGAATCACGTGTGTATCCTGATAAATGAGAGAGTGGTTGAGTGAATCACGTGTGTATCCTGATAAATGAGAGAGTGGTTGAGTGAATCACGTGTGTATCCTGATAAATGAGAGAGTGGTTGAGTGAATCACGTGTGTATCCTGATAAATGAGAGAGTGGTTGAGTGAATCACGTGTGTATCCTGATAAATGAGAGAGTGGTTGAGTGAATCACGTGTGTATCCTGATAAATGAGAGAGTGGTTGAGTGAATCACGTGTGTATCCTGATAAATGAGAGAGTGGTTGAGTGAATCATGTGTGTATCCTGATAAATGAGAGAGTGGTTGAGTGAATCACGTGTTTATCCTGATAAATGAGAGAGTGGTTGAGTGAATCACGTGTGTATCCTGATAAATGAGAGAGTGGTTGAGTGAATCATGTGTGTATCCTGATAAATGAGAGAGTGGTTGAGTGAATCATGTGTGTATCCTGATAAATGAGAGAGTGGTTGAGTGAATCACGTGTTTATCCTGATAAATGAGAGAGTGGTTGAGTGAATCACGTGTTTATCCTGATAAATGAGAGAGTGGTTGAGTGAATTACGTGTGTATCCTGATAAATGAGAGAGTGGTTGAGTGAATCATGTGTGTATCCTGATAAATGAGAGAGTGGTTGAGTGAATCATGTGTGTATCCTGATAAATGAGAGAGTGGTTGAGTGAATCACGTGTGTATCCTGATAAATGAGAGAGTGGTTGAGTGAATCACGTGTTTATCCTGATAAATGAGAGAGTGGTTGAGTGAATCATGTGTGTATCCTGATAAATGAGAGAGTGGTTGAGTGAATCACGTGTTTATCCTGATAAATGAGAGAGTGGTTGAGTGAATCATGTGTGTATCCTGATAAATGAGAGAGTGGTTGAGTGAATCACGTGTTTATCCTGATAAATGAGAGAGTGGTTGAGTGAATTACGTGTGTATCCTGATAAATGAGAGAGTGGTTGAGTGAATCATGTGTGTATCCTGATAAATGAGAGAGTGGTTGAGTGAATCACGTGTGTATCCTGATAAATGAGAGAGTGGTTGAGTGAATCATGTGTTTATCCTGATAAATGAGAGAGTGGTTGAGTGAATCATGTGTTTATCCTGATAAATGAGAGAGTGGTTGAGTGAATCGTGTGTATCCTGATAAATGAGAGAGTGGTTGAGTGAATCATGTGTGTATCCTGATAAATGAGAGAGTGGTTGAGTGAATCACGTGTGTATCCTGATAAATGAGAGAGTGGTTGAGTGAATCACGTGTGTATCCTGATAAATGAGAGAGTGGTTGAGTGAATCATGTGTTTATCCTGATAAATGAGAGAGTGGTTGAGTGAATCACGTGTTTATCCTGATAAATGAGAGAGTGGTTGAGTGAATCACGTGTGTATCCTGATAAATGAGAGAGTGGTTGAGTGAATCATGTGTGTATCCTGATAAATGAGAGAGTGGTTGAGTGAATCACGTGTGTATCCTGATAAATGAGAGAGTGGTTGAGTGAATCACGTGTGTATCCTGATAAATGAGAGAGTGGTTGAGTGAATCACGTGTTTATCCTGATAAATGAGAGAGTGGTTGAGTGAATCACGTGTGTATCCTGATAAATGAGAGAGTGGTTGAGTGAATCACGTGTGTCTCCTGATAAATGAGAGAGTGGTTGAGTGAATCACGTGTGTATCCTGATAAATGA
Source organism: Meda fulgida (assembly GCA_030578275.1). Classification (NCBI taxonomy): domain Eukaryota; kingdom Metazoa; phylum Chordata; class Actinopteri; order Cypriniformes; family Leuciscidae; genus Meda; species Meda fulgida. The sequence continues at coordinate 1,184,384 of CM060617.1, read as the reverse complement.
GAGAGTGGTTGAGTGAATCATGTGTGTCTCCTGATAAATGAGAGAGTGGTTGAGTGAATCACGTGTGTATCCTGATAAATGAGAGAGTGGTTGAGTGAATCGTGTGTATCCTGATAAATGAGAGAGTGGTTGAGTGAATCACGTGTTTATCCTGATAAATGAGAGAGTGGTTGAGTGAATCATGTGTTTATCCTGATAAATGAGAGAGTGGTTGAGTGAATCACGTGTTTATCCTGATAAATGAGAGAGTGGTTGAGTGAATCACGTGTTTATCCTGATAAATGAGAGAGTGGTTGAGTGAATCATGTGTGTATCCTGATAAATGAGAGAGTGGTTGAGTGAATCATGTGTTTATCCTGATAAATGAGAGAGTGGTTGAGTGAATCACGTGTGCATCCTGATAAATGAGAGAGTGGTTGAGTGAATCATGTGTGTATCCTGATAAATGAGAGAGTGGTTGAGTGAATCACGTGTTTATCCTGATAAATGAGAGAGTGGTTGAGTGAATCATGTGTGTATCCTGATAAATGAGAGAGTGGTTGAGTGAATCATGTGTGTATCCTGATAAATGAGAGAGTGGGTTGAGTGAATCATGTGTGTATCCTGATAAATGAGAGAGTGGTTGAGTGAATCACGTGTGTATCCTGATAAATGAGAGAGTGGTTGAGTGAATCACGTGTGTATCCTGATAAATGAGAGAGTGGTTGAGTGAATCATGTGTGTATCCTGATAAATGAGAGAGTGGTTGAGTGAATCGTGTTTATCCTGATAAGTGAGAGAGTGGTTGAGTGAATCACGTGTGTATCCTGATAAATGAGAGAGTGGTTGAGTGAATCATGTGTGTATCCTGATAAATGAGAGAGTGGTTGAGTGAATCATGTGTGTATCCTGATAAATGAGAGATTGGTTGAGTGAATCACGTGTGTCTCCTGATAAATGAGAGAGTGGTTGAGTGAATCACGTGTGTCTCCTGATAAATGAGAGCGTGGTTGAGTGAATCACGTGTGTATCCTGATAAATGAGAGAGTGGTTGAGTGAATCACGTGTGTCTCCTGATAAATGAGAGAGTGGTTGAGTGAATCACGTGTTTATCCTGATAAATGAGAGAGTGGTTGAGTGAATCATGTGTGTATCCTGATAAATGAGAGAGTGGTTGAGTGAATCATGTGTGTATCCTGATAAATGAGAGAGTGGTTGAGTGAATCATGTGTGTATCCTGATAAATGAGAGAGTGGTTGAGTGAATCATGTGTGTATCCTGATAAATGAGAGAGTGGTTGAGTGAATCACGTGTGTATCCTGATAAATGAGAGAGTGGTTGAGTGAATCACGTGTGTATCCTGATAAATGAGAGAGTGGTTGAGTGAATCATGTGTGTATCCTGATAAATGAGAGAGTGGTTGAGTGAATCACGTGTTTATCCTGATAAATGAGAGAGTGGTTGAGTGAATCATGTGTGTATCCTGATAAATGAGAGAGTGGTTGAGTGAATCAAGTGTGTATCCTGATAAATGAGAGAGTGGTTGAGTGAATCATGTGTGTATCCTGATAAATGAGAGAGTGGTTGAGTGAATCACGTGTGTATCCTGATAAATGAGAGAGTGGTTGAGTGAATCACGTGTGTATCCTGATAAATGAGAGAGTGGTTGAGTGAATCACGTGTGTATCCTGATAAATGAGAGAGTGGTTGAGTGAATCACGTGTGTATCCTGATAAATGAGAGAGTGGTTGAGTGAATCACGTGTGTATCCTGATAAATGAGAGAGTGGTTGAGTGAATCACGTGTGTATCCTGATAAATGAGAGAGTGGTTGAGTGAATCACGTGTGTATCCTGATAAATGAGAGAGTGGTTGAGTGAATCACGTGTGTATCCTGATAAATGAGAGAGTGGTTGAGTGAATCACGTGTGTATCCTGATAAATGAGAGAGTGGTTGAGTGAATCACGTGTGTATCCTGATAAATGAGAGAGTGGTTGAGTGAATCACGTGTGTATCCTGATAAATGAGAAAGTGGTTGAGTGAATCACGTGTGTATCCTGATAAATGAGAGAGTGGTTGAGTGAATCATGTGTGTATCCTGATAAATGAGAGAGTGGTTGAGTGAATCGTGTTTATCCTGATAAATGAGAGAGTGGTTGAGTGAATCACGTGTGTATCCTGATAAATGAGAGAGTGGTTGAGTGAATCATGTGTTTATCCTGATAAATGAGAGAGTGGTTGAGTGAATCATGTGTGTATCCTGATAAATGAGAGAGTGGTTGAGTGAATCAGTGTGTATCCTGATAAATGAGAGAGTGGTTGAGTGAATCACGTGTGTATCCTGATAAATGAGAGAGTGGTTGAGTGAATCATGTGTGTATCCTGATAAATGAGAGAGTGGTTGAGTGAATCACGTGTGTATCCTGATAAATGAGAGAGTGGTTGAGTGAATCACGTGTTTATCCTGATAAATGAGAGAGTGGTTGAGTGAATCACGTGTGTATCCTGATAAATGAGAGAGTGGTTGAGTGAATCACGTGTGTCTCCTGATAAATGAGAGCGTGGTTGAGTGAATCACGTGTGTATCCTGATAAATGAGAGAGTGGTTGAGTGAATCATGTGTGTATCCTGATAAATGAGAGAGTGGTTGAGTGAATCACGTGTTTATCCTGATAAATGAGAGAGTGGTTGAGTGAATCACGTGTGTCTCCTGATAAATGAGAGAGTGGTTGAGTGAATCACGTGTGTATCCTGATAAATGAGAGCGTGGTTGAGTGAATCACGTGTGTATCCTGATAAATGAGAGAGTGGTTGAGTGAATCACGTGTTTATCCTGATAAATGAGAGAGTGGTTGAGTGAATCATGTGTGTATCCTGATAAATGAGAGAGTGGTTGAGTGAATCATGTGTGTATCCTGATAAATGAGAGAGTGATTGAGTGAATCATGTGTGTATCCTGATAAATGAGAGAGTGGTTGAGTGAATCATGTGTTTATCCTGATAAATGAGAGAGTGGTTGAGTGAATCACGTGTGTATCCTGATAAATGAGAGAGTGGTTGAGTGAATCACGTGTGTATCCTGATAAATGAGAGAGTGGTTGAGTGAATCACGTGTGTATCCTGATAAATGAGAGAGTGGTTGAGTGAATCATGTGTGTATCCTGATAAATGAGAGAGTGGTTGAGTGAATCATGTGTGTATCCTGATAAATGAGAGAGTGGTTGAGTGAATCATGTGTTTATCCTGATAAATGAGAGAGTGGTTGAGTGAATCACGTGTGTATCCTGATAAATGAGAGAGTGGTTGAGTGAATCATGTGTGTATCCTGATAAATGAGAGAGTGGTTGAGTGAATCAAGTGTGTATCCTGATAAATGAGAGAGTGGTTGAGTGAATCATGTGTTTATCCTGATAAATGAGAGAGTGGTTGAGTGAATCACGTGTTTATCCTGATAAATGAGAGAGTGGTTGAGTGAATCACGTGTGTATCCTGATAAATGAGAGAGTGGTTGAGTGAATCACGTGTGTATCCTGATAAATGAGAGAGTGGTTGAGTGAATCACGTGTGTATCCTGATAAATGAGAGAGTGGTTGAGTGAATCACGTGTGTATCCTGATAAATGAGAGAGTGGTTGAGTGAATCACGTGTTTATCCTGATAAATGAGAGAGTGGTTGAGTGAATCACGTGTGTATCCTGATAAATGAGAGAGTGGTTGAGTGAATCATGTGTGTATCCTGATAAATGAGAGAGTGGTTGAGTGAATCACGTGTTTATCCTGATAAATGAGAGAGTGGTTGAGTGAATCACGTGTGTATCCTGATAAATGAGAGAGTGGTTGAGTGAATCACGTGTGTTATCCTGATAAATGAGAGAGTGGTTGAGTGAATCACGTGTGTATCCTGATAAATGAGAGAGTGGTTGAGTGAATCATGTGTGTATCCTGATAAATGAGAGAGTGGTTGAGTGAATCAGTGTTTATCCTGATAAATGAGAGAGTGGTTGAGTGAATCACGTGTGTATCCTGATAAATGAGAGAGTGGTTGAGTGAATCATGTGTTTATCCTGATAAATGAGAGAGTGGTTGAGTGAATCATGTGTGTATCCTGATAAATGAGAGAGTGGTTGAGTGAATCATGTGTGTATCCTGATAAATGAGAGAGTGGTTGAGTGAATCACGTGTGTATCCTGATAAATGAGAGAGTGGTTGAGTGAATCATGTGTGTATCCTGATAAATGAGAGAGTGGTTGAGTGAATCACGTGTGTATCCTGATAAATGAGAGAGTGGTTGAGTGAATCACGTGTTTATCCTGATAAATGAGAGAGTGGTTGAGTGAATCACGTGTGTATCCTGATAAATGAGAGAGTGGTTGAGTGAATCACGTGTGTCTCCTGATAAATGAGAGCGTGGTTGAGTGAATCACGTGTGTATCCTGATAAATGAGAGAGTGGTTGAGTGAATCATGTGTGTATCCTGATAAATGAGAGAGTGGTTGAGTGAATCACGTGTTTATCCTGATAAATGAGAGAGTGGTTGAGTGAATCACGTGTGTCTCCTGATAAATGAGAGAGTGGTTGAGTGAATCACGTGTGTATCCTGATAAATGAGAGCGTGGTTGAGTGAATCACGTGTGTATCCTGATAAATGAGAGAGTGGTTGAGTGAATCACGTGTTTATCCTGATAAATGAGAGAGTGGTTGAGTGAATCATGTGTGTATCCTGATAAATGAGAGAGTGGTTGAGTGAATCATGTGTGTATCCTGATAAATGAGAGAGTGATTGAGTGAATCATGTGTGTATCCTGATAAATGAGAGAGTGGTTGAGTGAATCATGTGTTTATCCTGATAAATGAGAGAGTGGTTGAGTGAATCACGTGTGTATCCTGATAAATGAGAGAGTGGTTGAGTGAATCACGTGTGTATCCTGATAAATGAGAGAGTGGTTGAGTGAATCACGTGTGTATCCTGATAAATGAGAGAGTGGTTGAGTGAATCATGTGTGTATCCTGATAAATGAGAGAGTGATTGAGTGAATCATGTGTGTATCCTGATAAATGAGAGAGTGGTTGAGTGAATCATGTGTTTATCCTGATAAATGAGAGAGTGGTTGAGTGAATCACGTGTGTATCCTGATAAATGAGAGAGTGGTTGAGTGAATCATGTGTGTATCCTGATAAATGAGAGAGTGGTTGAGTGAATCACGTGTGTATCCTGATAAATGAGAGAGTGGTTGAGTGAATCATGTGTTTATCCTGATAAATGAGAGAGTGGTTGAGTGAATCACGTGTTTATCCTGATAAATGAGAGAGTGGTTGAGTGAATCACGTGTGTATCCTGATAAATGAGAGAGTGGTTGAGTGAATCATGTGTGTATCCTGATAAATGAGAGCGTGGTTGAGTGAATCACGTGTGTATCCTGATAAATGAGAGAGTGGTTGAGTGAATCACGTGTGTCTCCTGATAAATGAGAGAGTGGTTGAGTGAATCACGTGTTTATCCTGATAAATGAGAGAGTGGTTGAGTGAATCACGTGTGTATCCTGATAAATGAGAGAGTGGTTGAGTGAATCATGTGTTTATCCTGATAAATGAGAGAGTGGTTGAGTGAATCACGTGTTTATCCTGATAAATGAGAGAGTGGTTGAGTGAATCACGTGTGTATCCTGATAAATGAGAGAGTGGTTGAGTGAATCACGTGTTTATCCTGATAAATGAGAGAGTGGTTGAGTGAATCATGTGTGTATCCTGATAAATGAGAGAGTGGTTGAGTGAATCACGTGTGTATCCTGATAAATGAGAGAGTGGTTGAGTGAATCATGTGTTTATCCTGATAAATGAGAGAGTGGTTGAGTGAATCATGTGTGTATCCTGATAAATGAGAGAGTGGTTGAGTGAATCATGTGTGTATCCTGATAAATGAGAGAGTGGTTGAGTGAATCACGTGTGTATCCTGATAAATGAGAGAGTGGTTGAGTGAATCATGTGTGTATCCTGATAAATGAGAGAGTGGTTGAGTGAATCACGTGTGTATCCTGATAAATGAGAGAGTGGTTGAGTGAATCACGTGTTTATCCTGATAAATGAGAGAGTGGTTGAGTGAATCACGTGTGTATCCTGATAAATGAGAGAGTGGTTGAGTGAATCACGTGTGTATCCTGATAAATGAGAGAGTGGTTGAGTGAATCACGTGTGTATCCTGATAAATGAGAGAGTGGTTGAGTGAATCATGTGTGTATCCTGATAAATGAGAGAGTGGTTGAGTGAATCACGTGTTTATCCTGATAAATGAGAGAGTGGTTGAGTGAATCACGTGTGTATCCTGATAAATGAGAGAGTGGTTGAGTGAATCACGTGTGTATCCTGATAAATGAGAGAGTGGTTGAGTGAATCACGTGTGTATCCTGATAAATGAGAGAGTGGTTGAGTGAATCACGTGTTTATCCTGATAAATGAGAGAGTGGTTGAGTGAATCATGTGTGTATCCTGATAAATGAGAGAGTGGTTGAGTGAATCATGTGTGTATCCTGATAAATGAGAGAGTGATTGAGTGAATCATGTGTGTATCCTGATAAATGAGAGAGTGGTTGAGTGAATCATGTGTTTATCCTGATAAATGAGAGAGTGGTTGAGTGAATCACGTGTGTATCCTGATAAATGAGAGAGTGGTTGAGTGAATCACGTGTGTATCCTGATAAATGAGAGAGTGGTTGAGTGAATCACGTGTGTATCCTGATAAATGAGAGAGTGGTTGAGTGAATCATGTGTGTATCCTGATAAATGAGAGAGTGATTGAGTGAATCATGTGTGTATCCTGATAAATGAGAGAGTGGTTGAGTGAATCATGTGTTTATCCTGATAAATGAGAGAGTGGTTGAGTGAATCACGTGTGTATCCTGATAAATGAGAGAGTGGTTGAGTGAATCATGTGTGTATCCTGATAAATGAGAGAGTGGTTGAGTGAATCACGTGTGTATCCTGATAAATGAGAGAGTGGTTGAGTGAATCATGTGTTTATCCTGATAAATGAGAGAGTGGTTGAGTGAATCACGTGTTTATCCTGATAAATGAGAGAGTGGTTGAGTGAATCACGTGTGTATCCTGATAAATGAGAGAGTGGTTGAGTGAATCATGTGTGTATCCTGATAAATGAGAGCGTGGTTGAGTGAATCACGTGTGTATCCTGATAAATGAGAGAGTGGTTGAGTGAATCACGTGTGTCTCCTGATAAATGAGAGAGTGGTTGAGTGAATCACGTGTTTATCCTGATAAATGAGAGAGTGGTTGAGTGAATCACGTGTGTATCCTGATAAATGAGAGAGTGGTTGAGTGAATCATGTGTTTATCCTGATAAATGAGAGAGTGGTTGAGTGAATCACGTGTTTATCCTGATAAATGAGAGAGTGGTTGAGTGAATCACGTGTGTATCCTGATAAATGAGAGAGTGGTTGAGTGAATCATGTGTGTATCCTGATAAATGAGAGAGTGGTTGAGTGAATCATGTGTGTATCCTGATAAATGAGAGAGTGGTTGAGTGAATCACGTGTGTATCCTGATAAATGAGAGAGTGGTTGAGTGAATCATGTGTGTATCCTGATAAATGAGAGAGTGGTTGAGTGAATCATGTGTGTATCCTGATAAATGAGAGAGTGGTTGAGTGAATCACGTGTGTATCCTGATAAATGAGACAGTGGTTGAGTGAATCATGTGTGTATCCTGATAAATGAGAGAGTGGTTGAGTGAATCACGTGTGTATCCTGATAAATGAGAGAGTGGTTGAGTGAATCACGTGTGTATCCTGATAAATGAGAGAGTGGTTGAGTGAATCACGTGTTTATCCTGATAAATGAGAGAGTGGTTGAGTGAATCATGTGTGTATCCTGATAAATGAGAGAGTGGTTGAGTGAATCACGTGTGTATCCTGATAAATGAGAGAGTGGTTGAGTGAATCACGTGTGTATCCTGATAAATGAGAGAGTGGTTGAGTGAATCACGTGTTTATCCTGATAAATGAGAGAGTGGTTGAGTGAATCACGTGTGTATCCTGATAAATGAGAGAGTGGTTGTGTGAATCACGTGTGTATCCTGATAAATGAGAGAGTGGTTGAGTGAATCACGTGTTTATCCTGATAAATGAGAGAGTGGTTGAGTGAATCATGTGTGTATCCTGATAAATGAGAGAGTGGTTGAGTGAATCATGTGTGTATCCTGATAAATGAGAGAGTGGTTGAGTGAATCACGTGTTTATCCTGATAAATGAGAGAGTGGTTGAGTGAATCACGTGTGTATCCTGATAAATGAGAGAGTGGTTGAGTGAATCACGTGTTTATCCTGATAAATGAGAGAGTGGTTGAGTGAATCACGTGTGTATCCTGATAAATGAGAGAGTGGTTGAGTGAATCACGTGTGTATCCTGATAAATGAGAGAGTGGTTGAGTGAATCACGTGTTTATCCTGATAAATGAGAGAGTGGTTGAGTGAATCACGTGTGTATCCTGATAAATGAGAGAGTGGTTGTGTGAATCACGTGTGTATCCTGATAAATGAGAGAGTGGTTGAGTGAATCATGTGTGTATCCTGATAAATGAGAGAGTGGTTGTGTGAATCATGTGTGTATCCTGATAAATGAGAGAGTGGTTGAGTGAATCATGTGTGTATCCTGATAAATGAGAGAGTGGTTGAGTGAATCACGTGTTTATCCTGATAAATGAGAGAGTGGTTGAGTGAATCACGTGTGTATCCTGATAAATGAGAGAGTGGTTGTGTGAATCATGTGTGTATCCTGATAAATGAGAGAGTGGTTGAGTGAATCACGTGTGTATCCTGCTAAATGAGAGAGTGGTTGAGTGAATCATGTGTGTATCCTGATAAATGAGAGAGTGGTTGAGTGAATCATGTGTGTATCCTGATAAATGAGAGAGTGGTTGAGTGAATCATGTGTGTATCCTGATAAATGAGAGAGTGGTTGAGTGAATCACGTGTGTATCCTGATAAATGAGAGAGTGGTTGAGTGAATCACGTGTGTATCCTGATAAATGAGAGAGTGGTTGAGTGAATCACGTGTGTATCCTGATAAATGAGAGAGTGGTTGAGTGAATCACGTGTTTATCCTGATAAATGAGAGAGTGGTTGAGTGAATCACGTGTGTATCCTGATAAATGAGAGAGTGGTTGAGTGAATCACGTGTGTATCCTGATAAATGAGAGAGTGGTTGAGTGAATCACGTGTGTATCCTGATAAATGAGAGAGTGGTTGAGTGAATCACGTGTGTATCCTGATAAATGAGAGAGTGGTTGAGTGAATCATGTGTTTATCCTGATAAATGAGAGAGTGGTTGAGTGAATCACGTGTGTATCCTGATAAATGAGAGAGTGGTTGAGTGAATCACGTGTGTATCCTGATAAATGAGAGAGTGGTTGAGTGAATCATGTGTGTATCCTGATAAATGAGAGAGTGGTTGAGTGAATCACGTGTGTATCCTGATAAAGGAGAGAGTGGTTGAGTGAATCATGTGTGTATCCTGATAAATGAGAGAGTGGTTGAGTGAATCATGTGTTTATCCTGATAAATGAGAGAGTGGTTGAGTGAATCACGTGTGTATCCTGATAAATGAGAGAGTGGTTGAGTGAATCACGTGTGTATCCTGATAAATGAGAGAGTGGTTGAGTGAATCACGTGTTTATCCTGATAAATGAGAGAGTGGTTGAGTGAATCACGTGTGTATCCTGATAAATGAGAGAGTGGTTGAGTGAATCACGTGTGTATCCTGATAAATGAGAGAGTGGTTGAGTGAATCATGTGTGTATCCTGATAAATGAGAGAGTGGTTGAGTGAATCACGTGTGTATCCTGATAAATGAGAGAGTGGTTGAGTGAATCACGTGTTTATCCTGATAAATGAGAGAGTGGTTGAGTGAATCACGTGTGTATCCTGATAAATGAGAGAGTGGTTGAGTGAATCACGTGTGTATCCTGATAAATGAGAGAGTGGTTGAGTGAATCACGTGTTTATCCTGATAAATGAGAGAGTGGTTGAGTGAATCACGTGTGTATCCTGATAAATGAGAGAGTGGTTGAGTGAATCACGTGTGTATCCTGATAAATGAGAGAGTGGTTGAGTGAATCACGTGTTTATCCTGATAAATGAGAGAGTGGTTGAGTGAATCACGTGTTTATCCTGATAAATGAGAGAGTGGTTTTCTCCTCCTTCTCCTCCTCTTTCTCCTCCCTTTCCTCTTTCTCCTCTTTTCTTCTTCTCCTCCCTTTCCTCCTTCTCCTCTTTTGTTCTTCTCCTCCTCCCTCTCCTCCCTCCTCTTGTCTTCTCTTCCCTTTCCTCCTTCTCCTCTTTTCTTCTTCTCCTCCTCTTTCTCCTCCCTTTCCTCTTTCCCCTCTTTTCTTCTTCTCCTCCCTTTCCTCCTTCTCCTCTTTTGTTCTTCTCCTCCTCCCTCTCCTCCCTCCTCTTGTCTTCTATTCCCTTTCCTCCTTCTCCTCTTTTCTTCTTCTCCTCCTCTTTCTCCTGCCTTTCCTCTTCCTCCTCTTTTCTTCTTCTCCTCCCTTTCCTCCTTCTCCTCTTTTGTTCTTCTCCTCCTCCCTCTCCTCCCTCCTCTTGTTATCCTTCCCTTTCCTCCTTCTCCTCTTTTCTTCTTCTCCTCCTCTTTCTCCTCCCCTTCCTCCTTCTCCTCTTTTCTTCTCATCTTTCTCCTGCCTTTCTTCCTTCTTCTTCTCCTTTTGTTATTTCCCTCCTTCTGTAAACGCTGCACTTTAACTAGTTTGAGATGGAACACTGTATAGAACATATAATGCTAAATACATTTTCCTGGCCAGTGTTTGAAACAATTGAAGAAACGCACTAAATAAATGATGAATTATGAATTATCTTAATTAATGTAAAACCAGACTAGCAGCATCTTCAGGGTTTGTGTCTCAGGATGTGGAGGATCTACGTGTGTCTCACAGCAGAGGATTGTGGGAGAAGTTAAAGAACCAGGGTCTTCTGCCTCTCGTTAATTCGTTTCTCTCCTCAATTCTGAATCAATCATAACAGAGAATATGATGATAGATGTGTGTGAGTCTGATGATTCTCCTGCCTGTAGATGTGTGTGTGAGTCTGATGATTCTCCTGCCTGTAGATGTGTGTGTGAGTCTGATGATTAGATGTGTGTGTGAGTCTGATGATTAGATGTGTGTGAGTCTGATGATTAGATGTGTGTGTGAGTCTGATGATTAGATGTGTGTGTGAGTCTGATGATTCTCCTGCCTGTAGATGTGTGTGTGAGTCTGATGATTCTCCTGCCTGTAGATGTGTGTGTGAGTCTGATGATTAGATGTGTGTGTGAGTCTGATGATTCTCCTGCCTGTAGATGTGTGTGTGAGTCTGATGATTAGATGTGTGTGAGTCTGATGATTCTCCTGCCTGTAGATGTGTGTGTGAGTCTGATGATTCTCCTGCCTGTAGATGTGTGTGTGAGTCTGATGATTAGATGTGTGTGTGAGTCTGATGATTAGATGTGTGTGTGAGTCTGATGATTAGATGTGTGTGTGAGTCTGATGATTAGATGTGTGTGTGAGTCTGATGATTCTCCTGCCTGTAGATGTGTGTGTGAGTCTGATGATTCTCCTGCCTGTAGATGTGTGTGTGAGTCTGATGATTAGATGTTTGTGTGAGTCTGATGATTCTCCTGCCTGTAGATGTGTGTGTGTGTGTGAGTCTGATGATTCTCCTGCCTGTAGATGTGTGTGTGAGTCTGATGATTAGATGTGTGTGTGAGTCTGATGATTCTCCTGCCTGTAGATGTGTGTGTGTGAGTCTGATGATTAGATGTGTGTGTGAGTCTGATGATTCTCCTGCCTGTAGATGTGTGTGTGTGTGTGAGTCTGTAGAGCTAGTTAATGCCGGTCAGAAGAGAGTGCCTGAAGACGTGGACGAGACCAAAGACTTGAGCTTGAGCTTCATTCACAGCACGGTTGAGGACGACATTCAAATGCAGGGAATTATAACTGTAATTTAATTTATGTACTTTTTTTGCATATTTTTAACTAGTTTGTCAGGATATACTTTGAATGTTGGCTTAGTTGAAGAAGAAAAAACTGCAAAAGATATGCTCTTCCTCAGTGTTTCGTTCTCGTTCGTATCTAAACATTCATAAATCAAGACACATTTACTGGAGAAGAAGCAAAATTACTGAAGATATTAAGTCGTCTTTTTTGAAAAAATGCATTAAACTTGCTTGAGTTTGTGCTTAAAAAAATTACAAATATCTGCTAATGGTGTCAGAAAAATAATCTTAATTTAAAGGGAAAACAACATTGTTTTTCTGACACCATTGGCAGATATTTGTTCTTGTTTTAAGCATGAAACATGCAAATAAATAAATAAATTCATTATTAAAATAAATTAATTTAAGAAACAAAATAAAAAATAAAAAAAATGAATAAATAATGCATCTACAGTATAGTACAGTAATATTTTGGGATGGGGGGGGGATTTTAAAAATAAATATTTAACACATTTTTTCAGACAGCATCATCTGAGACTATGATGTGACCCATCTGTGTTTTTCTGAAGTCACATGACTCTTACTCTGCTCCATTTACGAACCTAATTTGATTGCATTTCTGCAGATCCATTTGGAGACGTTTTCACACGGCCTATTAAGAAATCCCAGAATATTCGTCTCTCAAGATCAAAAGCGGCGCAATTCGTACTTTTTTCCTAATGAAGCCTCGTCTGGAATGTTATTTGTTTTTACAGGCTCATTAACTGAATTAAGTGTTCTGCGTACAGTAATACCGCGCTTCATCCCCCCTGCGGATGGAAAACATCCCTCCTGTAGTTCAGAGAGACGTTGATTCTGTCATAAAGACTGAAGGACGGCAGGAATTAAATCAGAACTTCAATCACATCAGCTAAAGATGACGTCCCGCGGGAAACAGCCATTACCATGATGCCACAACATCACGCTAATTGCGTTTGCAAGTTCGTGCGAATGTTTGTGATGTCAGAGGGAAAGTCAAACGGGACAGAAAAGACACGGTTATATGATTATAGGGCAGCGCTCAAGCTAACAGTGTCCCGAGACAATCTGATGGACAACACACCTGTCTGATCAACATAACAAAACACGTTTCATGCAAAAATGTATTTCCTTAATGCTCCAGCTTTTAATGTTGTTTTGTGTCTATGTGGTGTTTTTAATAAGAAAAATCATGTGTAATTCATAAGTCGACAGCATTGCTGAGTATTTTCTGCTTAAAACTGCAGTGAACCAAAGACAGTCTCAAAAACACGGTGTGAAATCGCTGGTGTTTCTGACGTCACAAACGACCTTGTAACCAATCAGATCAACGTGTGCTCGTCAACCAGTGGATCTCTGAGTGAGTGAGTGAGTGAGTGGAGGCGGGGCTCATTTGCATATTCATAGAGCCATGCATATTTATTTCCAGTTGTTCAACTTCAACTTATTTCAGTTTATTACCACGGCAACATTTATTATTATTATTTTTTTATATGGGATAATATTTATATTTTATTTTGGCTGCACTATGACATCAGTAGGTAGTATTAGGGATAGGGTTAGTGTGTGTGTGTGTGTGTGTGTGTGATGGGCAGGTTTAGGGGTATAGGGTAAGTGTGTGTGTGTGTTTGTGTGTGTGTGTGTGTGTGATGGGCAGGTTTAGGGGTATAGGGTAAGTGTGTGTGTGTGTGTGTGTGTGTGTGATGGGCAGGTTTAGGGGTATAGGGTAAGTGTGTGTGTGTGTGTGTGTGTGTGTGTGTGTGTGTGTGTGATGGGCAGGTTTAGGGATAGGGTTAGTGTGTGTGTGTGATGGGCAGGTTTAGGGGTAAAGGGTAAGTGTGTGTGTGTGTGTGTGTGTGATGGGCAGGTTTAGGGATAGGGTTAGTGTAAGGGGATAGAATATACAGTGTGTGTGTGTGTGTGTGTGTGTGTGTGTGTGTGTGTGTGTGTGTGTGTGTGTGATGGGTAGGTTTAGGGGTATAGGGTTAGTGAGTGTGTGTGTGTGTGTGTGAGTCGGAGGTTTAGGGGTATAGGGTTAGTGTGTGTGTGTGTGTGTGTGTGAGATGTGTAGGTTTAGGGATAGAGTTAGTGTAAGGGGACAGAATATACAGTGTGTGTGTGTGTGTGTGTGTGTGTGTGTGTGTGTGTGTGTGTGTGTGTGTGTGTGTGTGTGTGTGTGTGTGTGTGTGTGTGTGTGTGATGGGTAGGTTTAGGGGTATAGGGTTAGTGAGTGTGTGTGTGTGTGTGTGTGAGTCGGAGGTTTAGGGGTATAGGGTTAGTGTGTGTGTGTGTGTGTGTGAGATGTGTAGGTTTAGGGATAGAGTTAGTGTAAGGGGACAGAATATACAGTGTGTGTATATATTATGTATATACATATTTAAGCATATGTATACATTTTCATTACTTGAAATAAAATAAACATTACAATAAAATAGTAATATAATATAAATTAATAAAACATAATATATTGATGTATATATAATAATGTAAAAAAAATGTGATTGTTAGGTGTTTGTTTATATTTTTAAATCATTCATTTTAATTTGTTACATTTTTTTGAGAGAGTGAGTGGAGGCGGGGCTCATCTGCATATTCATAGAACCGCACATATTTATTTCCAGTTAATAATTTTTGTGTTCAACTTCAACTTATTTCAGTTTATTACCACGGCAACATTTATTAATATTATTATTATTATTTTTTTAGGATAATATTTATATTTTATTTTGGCTGCACTATGACATCATAATGTGACAAAATCCAAAATGAGTCGTTTTCTAGGCTCGGTTTCAATAAAACCTTATGAAACTTATAATATTTTTATAGCACAATAACGTCTGATATGTTAAAAGATCAAGGGAAATTAGATTTCTCAGCACAGGACCCCTTTAACAATGATAAGTGTGATGTTGGTCACTATAATCGTGATATGAAAGAGCGTATCCCTGATCACTGCACTTTTCCCAGTGTAAAAACCCCATCACGTTGAATCCATTAACCGTGTTTCAGGGCATTTCATGCTGACTCCATCGGGCTGATGGTGTTACTCTCACAGATAATGTCATTAAGATGTTGTGGGATGTGTGTGAGAGCGGATGAACTCATCATGACACGCGCGGATCTCACTGTTCCCCGGCCAATTAGCTCCCGGCTAAAGACAGTCCTCCAAAAAAAAAAAAAAAATTCTCCTCCGAGTTTTTGAAAGTTCTTCAGCTTTCATTTACAAGACAGACAGACGGAATAAAGTTTTTTTTCTTCCTTCCTCATTGTTCGAGTCAGACAAAAGCAGCTCCAGCTCAATCACTCTTATTTTTCCTGGTCTTTTCTTGCGTTTTTTTCTTTCTTTCTTTCTTGCATGGGGGGAATTGAGCTCGGGCCACGGCTCCTCACGAACTCTCACAGCGAGAGCGTTTTTGATTGGTGCCACAATGTGAGAATTGGCTTGTCTACATTGACATTTGAGAGCCGCCGCCGGGCCCGCGACCTCGCGAGTTTTATTAGCAAATGAGACCTGGAGGGCTTGAGTTTAAAGAGCGGCCCCTTCGTTCCGATTTCAACCACATAATGATTTTCACAGGGTTCAGGACCTGAATGAGAACAGAATAATGAGCGCCAGTCATTACTGGAATTACAACCCCGCTCACACCGTCGCTCGGAGCGTATAATGAATGCAATGCCTATAGACTTTGATGATTAGCGTCAGACGGTTTGGTGTCTGTCATGGCGACTGATGCACGTCAAGAGGAGTTATGATCAGGGTTACTATTGTTCATTTAAACTATTGTGTGTGTGTGTGTGTGTGTGTGTGTGTGTGTGTGTGTGTGTGTGTGTGTGTGTGTGTGTGTGTGTGTGTGTGTTTGTGTGTGTGTGTGTGTGTGTGTGTGTGTGTGTGTGTGTGTGTGAGTGAGTGAGTGAGTGAGTGAGTGAGTGTGTGTGTGTGTGTGTGATGGATAGGTTTAGGGGTATAGGGTTAGTGTGTGTGTGTGTGTGTGTGTGTGTGTGTGTGTGTGTGTGTGTGTGTGTGTGTGTGTGTGAGATAGAGTTAGTGTAAGGGGACAGAATATACAGTGTGTGTATATATTATGTATATACATATTTAAGCATATGTATACATTTTCATTACTTGAAATAAAATAAACATTCAAATAAAATAGTAATTGTGGCGAACAGGACGGCCGAGGGACGTGAGAGAACGGCGCGAGGCCGGTGGTGCGATTGCTAATGAGCAACACCTGTGAGGCACACCGGTCTCGCATCTCTCATTGAGGAGCGGAAGCATAAAGGAGGAGCGACGACGTTGATGATCGAGAGAGGAACAGGCCTGTATTTTAGTTGTGTTTTGTTTTATTTGAAATAAATTATATTTTGATGGTTCGCCGGTTCCCGCCTCCTTCTTCCCTGAACATTGCTACACTGGTGCCGAAACCCGGGAAGAGGGAGGAACGCGCTGTCAGAGAGTCCTCGCCGCTGTGGGGAATCCGCGGTGCCATCGAGCATGGTGCGCGAGTCGCCGCCGCTCGCCGTGGGCCGGAGCCTGCTGCCATCCGCCGAGCGAGGGGAGGAGCAGGGAGCGGGGGACTCGCGGCCACGGACGCTCGAGGCGGGGCGCTGGAGTGAGTTGCCGGTGGGACGGTCGAGCTCCCTGCCGGCCGCCTGGGTATTGGAGGGGCGGCTGCCATCCGGGAGGGAGAGGAGGAGTCGCCGCCGCTCGCCGTGGGCCGGAGCCTGCTGCCATCCGCCGAGCGAGGGGAGGAGCAGGGAGCGGGGGACTCGCGGCCACGGACGCTCGAGGCGGGGCGCTGGAGTGAGTTGCCGGTGGGACGGTCGAGCTCGCTGCCGGCCGCCTGGGTATTGGAGGGGCGGCTGCCATCCGGGAGGGAGAGGAGGAGTCGCCGCCGCTCGCCGTGGGCCGGAGCCTGCTGCCGTCCACCAGTGAAGGGGAGGAGCAGGGAGCGGGGGACTCCTACCGTCTGCCCAAGGCACCCGAGGAGCCGTCGCCGTCCACCGGGCGGCGGAGGAGCGTCGAGCCGTCCACCGAGGGCTACCCAGCGTCACCGCCAGGCACCGCGGAGGAGAGCGCACAGCTGGTGGGGGACCAGATGGCAGCGCGTTGTGGGAACCGGACCAATTTTTTTTTCCTCTCTCCCCTCTCTCGATCTGCTGCTCCTCATGCTTCCGTCTCCGTTTCCCTCGGTTTGTCTGTCCATACTCCCCAGGGATCGCCGCCGCCGGGGGGGGGGGGTAGGCACAGGCTCGTGGGTACCCCCCGGCCTGTGAGGGGCGATGGGGGTATGTGGCGAACAGGACGGCCGAGGGACGTGAGAGAACGGCGCGAGGCCGGTGGTGCGATTGCTAATGAGCAACACCTGTGAAGCACACCGGTCTCGCATCTCTCACGGAGGAGCGGAAGCATAAAGGAGGAGCGACGACGTTGATGATCGAGAGAGGAACAGGCCTGTATTTTAGTTGTGTTTTGTTTTATTTGAAATAAATTATATTTTGATGGTTCGCCGGTTCCCGCCTCCTTCTTCCCTGAACATTGCTACAGTAATATATTATAATATAACATAAATTAATAAAACATAATATATTAATGTATATATAATAATGTAAAAAATGTGATTGTAAGGTGTTTGTTTAGATTTTTAAATCATTAATTTTAATTTGTTAATTTTTTTATTTAATTATTAACTTTTCATCAACTCCCTGCAGTTTCTTCACAAACCAGGCTTTAAGTTTGATCAATTTAATTTAATAAATAAATTAATTTAATAATTATAAACACTGTTTAGTTTAATAAATTAAAATGATCGAATTAATGAATATTTATTTATTTATTTAGCTTTTGCCAATCTTAATCCATTACACAAGACTTTTCTAATATAGATATGCATATGAATCATGCAGCAGCATGGCCATCTGTACCATGGTATCTGATAACATTACCATAGTAAAACTACAGTGCGCGTTTATGTAATATTTTAGGATTCCGCAAGCATGCAGAAGCAAGTTCATTAGAATGTTTGATTTGAAACCACATTTATGAGAATAAGACTGTAACTTTAGTCATAACTGTTCTGGTTAATAATACGACACAGATGCGTTTATTTTAGGCGCCGCTGTCTCTCATTATGGAGAAATCTCTTGCACAAGTGGAATTTCTCCTCATAACAATGTTGTGTGATGCCCGGCTTGTCCGAGACTCTTTTTAATTAGCTCTGCCATTAGCGTGACAAGCTCACCCGGTATCCCAGCATGCTCTAATGAAGCATCAGGTGCCAAGACGCTCGAAATAAACCCGCGGTCGCAGGTTCTCTGAGTAAAATAGCGGCAGGTAATGGTTTCACCTTGTCAGAGCTGTGGGGAGTTTCTCTGAGATCCACTAGCGTTAGCGCTTCAGACGCGCGGGTGATGTGTGTATCACACCAGCAGATCGTCATGGTAATTTGTAAGGAACCAGTAGACAAGCTCGGATTAAAGTTATGATTTCATATGCTCTTCAAGAAATATTTTTGAGTTTGGCAGCGCATGCTAATCTGTTCCCGGCGCTCATCTGCACGAATCCTTAACTAAACTACACATGAGTCCTCACAGTCTCCAAACTAACAAACGCTTGCTGTGATCTTCATGCTAGCAGCATGCTAAAACACGCTAGCAATGTGCTAAAACATGTTAGCAATGTGTTACGTTAGAAACATGCTAGTAACGTGTTAAATCATGATAGCAACATGCTAAATCATGTAAACATCATGTAAAAACATGCTAGTAATTATTAAATCATTCTAGCAATTTGTTAAAACATGTTAGCAATGTGTTATGTTAGAAACATGCTAGTAACATGTTAAATCATGATAGCAACATGCTAAATCATGTAAACATCATGTTAAAACATGCTAATAATTAATAAATCATGCTAGTAATTATTAAATCATGCTAGAAATTTGTTAAAACATGTTAGCAATGTGTTATAACATGTTAGAAATGTGCTAAAACATGCTAGCAATGTGTTTAATTGTTAGTAGTATGTTAAATCTTGCTAGCAACATGTTACACATGCCAGTAATGAGTTAAATCATGTTAACATGTTTAAACATGATAACAATGTGTTATATTACGTTAGAAACATGCTAGAAATGTGTTAAATCATGCTAGCATTTTAAAACATGCTAGTAATTTGCTAAAAACATGTTAATAAAGTGTTAAATCATGTTAAAACATGCTAGCCACATGCTAAAAATTGGCTTTTTTGGTAACGCTTTAGTAAGTTTGCATTTGTTAACATTGGTTAACATTAAATCAGTGAAGTATAAGCTATTTTTTTATTTTTTGACACTAGTTAATGCACTGTGATCTAATATGAACAAACAGTAAACTATTTAATTTTTAATACATGCTGTAAAAATATTGCCTATTCATGTCAACTAATACATTAATTATTGTTAACATTGGAGACCTGATTGTAAATTGTTTTACAGTGTGTGTTGTGCTCTTTATCAGTGATCTGCGGTTTTGAAATCTAAATATGTCTTGTACATATTGAGCGTTGTGAGTGATTATGAGTCATGTGACCTGTAGTAGGTGTTGTGAGGTTGTCGCCTCTCTACCAATCAGATCTGAGCTAGTTGAAGTGCTAATAAACACAAACCCGCTGGCCTTTCGGAGCCTCTCGAGCTCCGCGGCTAATTGGGCCGAACACGCTATTGTTGAGGAGGAGAAACACTCGTGTGTTCGTCGCAAGAAAACACACTCGTTATGAGTCGCTGTCGGAGACGGTGGCTAATTATTCTGGCGGACAACAAGTGGTCGTTACACAGAAGTGATTAACACAGCTTTACATCACATCATTTTTGCTGGAAAACATGCTAGAGTTGATTAAAAACTAATTAAAGAATATACGAGAAGGTTTGGTTTATTGTGGATATATATAATTTATTTAAAGATCTTTTTTTTCATTTAGTACACACCAAAAAAGTGTGAGTGAATGTGTGTGTGTGATGGGTAGGTTTGTGTAAGGGGATAGATTATACAGTTTGTACAGTATAAAAACCATTACGCCTATGGAGAGTCCTCATAATGTAGTTGCACCAACAAGTGTGTGTGTGTGTGTCTCTGAGAGTGTGTGAGTGAGTGTGTGTGTCTCTGAGTGTGTGTGTGTCTCAGAGTGTGTGAGTGAGTGTGTTTGTGTGTGTCTCTGAGTGTGTGTGAGTGAGTGTGTTTGTGTGTGTCTCTGAGTGTGTGTGTGTGTGTTGTGCTACACCCGTGTGTCTGTAATCGTGAGTCTGTGTGTGTGTGTGTAATCGCGAGTCAGTGTGTTGAATTTGGCATCAGCCTGATTGAAACAGATCTACATTTATTAGCAATGCTAATTAAGATAAATCAAGCTGCTCCCATAATGAAGTGGCTCCTCTTTAATCAATTACCGTCACTGCAGTGATTTTTGCATGTTGATAAACACATTAATGTATTCCATATGTCTCATAAACACATCGGTGTGTGACGGTGATCCGCTCTCCGAACACGTTCATC
This sequence comes from Meda fulgida, assembly GCA_030578275.1. Classification (NCBI taxonomy): domain Eukaryota; kingdom Metazoa; phylum Chordata; class Actinopteri; order Cypriniformes; family Leuciscidae; genus Meda; species Meda fulgida. The sequence continues at coordinate 1,163,870 of CM060617.1, read as the reverse complement.
ACTGATCTGAACACCTACAGAAAGACGAGCTGTGTTTAGACATGATAAACATGTTTCCGGCTCAAGGGTTTATCAGAAGTTACAGTAAAGACATTTATAACGTTACAAAAGATTCTATTTCAAATAAATGTTGTTCTTTTGAACTTTCTATTCATCAATGAATCCTGAAAAAAAGATTTGTCCACAACTGTTTTTAACAGTTTCAACTTTTTGAGCATCAAATCATCATTAGAATTAATGAAAAATGTAAATAACTGTTTTCAACACTGATAATAATCATAAATGTTTCTTGAGCATCAGATCATCATATTCTCCTGATTTCTGAAGGATCATGTGACACTGAAGACTGGAGTAATGATGCTGAAATCAGCTTTGATCACAGGAATAAATTACACACTTTCTCATACACACACTCTCATACTCACACACACACTTGCATACTCACACTCTCATACTAATTTACACACCCTTTCATACTCACTCGCATACTCTCATACTCACACTAATTAACACACACTGTCATACCCACACTCCCATACTCACACTCTCATTCTCTCATACTCACACTAACTTACACACACACACTTGCATACTCACACTCTCATACTAATTAACACACCCTCTCATACTCACTCACATACTCTCATACTCACACTAATTAACACACACTGTCATACCCACACTCCCATACCCACACTCTCTCACACTCACACTCTCTCATACTCACACTAACTTACACACACACTCATACTCACATTCTCTCATACTCTCACACTCACACTCTCTCACACTCACACTAACTTACACTCATACTCACACTCTCATACTCTCACACTCTCTCACACTCACACTAACTTACACTCATACTCACACCCATACTCTCACACTCACACTCACACTCATACTCACACTAACTTACACACACACTCGTACTCACATTCTCTCATACTCTCACACTCACACACTCTCATACAGTCATACTCACATTCTCTCATTTACTCACAATCTCATACTCACACACTCTCACACTAACACACTAACTTACACACACTCTCACTCTCTCGTACTCTCACACTTTCTTATACTCTCACACTAACTTACACACACTCTCACTCTCTCGTACTCTCACACTTTCTTATACTCTCACACTAACTTACACACACTCTCACTTTAAATAAAGGTGACTTGACTTATCTTTGTTTATTATGATGTTCTCCACAGGCTCAGCGTTCATGATGGTGAACTCCTCGGGTCGGTTTGCGGGTCAGAAGGCTTTACTCTTCACTCCGCAGCTGAAAGAGAACGACACACACTGTGTGATATTCCAGTTCTATGTTGCGGGTCGAGAGGGCGGCAGACCTGGACATCTGAACATCTACATCAAGGAGAACAACAGCCCGATGGGTTTACCGGTGTGGAACACGACTGGACCCGCCACACACTCCTGGAGCCAGGTGGAGCTCGCCATCAGCACTTACTGGCCCAACTACTACCAGGTGAACTGAGTGTGTGTGTGAGATGGGTAGGGTTAGGGGTGTGTGTGATGGGTAGGGTTAGTGTGTGTGTGTGTGTGTGTGTGTGATGGGTAGGGTTAGGGGTGTGTGTGATGGGTAGGTTTAGGGGTAGGGTTAGTGTGAGTGTGTGTGTGTGTGTGTGATGGGTAGGGTTAGGGGTGTGTGTGATGGGTAGGTTTAGGGATAGGGTTAGTGTAAGGGGACAGAATGTACAGTTTGGACAGTTTAAAACCATTACATCTATGGAGAGTCCCCACAAAGATAGTGAACCAGACGTGTGTGTTTGTGTGTGTGTGTGCATGTGCGCGCGCATGCGTGTGTGTGGTCAGATACATGTTATTTTCTGTCACCTGCCCATCAGTTTCAGGTGAATGTAATGAAAATCTGCCCCCCATTAGAGAGAAACAGAGGATCACATTTCCACATGTGCTGTGAGCGTGTGAAGAGAGAGTGTGTGTGTGTGAGTGTGTGTGTGAGTGTGTGTGTGAGCCTGAAGAGAGAGGCGATGTGATTTCACACATGCTGGTCATTAGTGACCCGTTCTCATGGGTGCTGACAGAGCCCCGTGTTAATTGGTGGAACGAGCCCCCGTGACCCCGCGCAGGGAACGCGCGCTTTGGTAAATTACTCCATTAGAGCGACAGCGAGAGGTTACGACGAGACCCTGATTAGATGCTTTAGAGGAACACACACACACACACACACACACACACACTCACACACACACACACACACACACACTCACACACACTAAACCCTGCAACACATCATCATGTCATTTGTAAAGTTTCAATATGACGTGTGGAGTAGTCTGAGCCGATTCAAAAAGGATTTTAAACAAGCTTCTGTCAGATAATTCATGCTTTACTGAACTTTTTAACAATAAATTATAATATTTAATATTGTTATTATTGTTGTTAAATAAAATGGAAAATTAAGAAATATTACTATTGTAATTTTTCTACTGTAAAATAAAACATATTTAAGGAAAATAATATCATAATAAGTGTTTTATAACAATAATAATAATAATAATTTGAGTCGTTACTATTATTAAAAAACTGTAAATAGTCAAATCAAGTGTATTTATATAGCGCTTTTCACAATATAAATTGCATCAAAGCAGCTTCACAGTATCAATCAAATAACATAACAATGTTTGTTTCTTAGTGGAAAAAACATCCACATTTGGTAGGGCTGATCAATGGTATTAATGGTTGGGTAATTAATTTGAATATCCCCAACTGAGCAAGCCAAAGGCAACAGTGGCAAGGAACCGAAAAACTCCATCAGGTGACCTACTGGTGTCCTAAAACTCCATCAGGTGACCCACTGGTGTCCTAAAACTCCATCAGGTGACCCACTGTTGTCCTAAAACTCCATCAGGTGACCCACTGGTGTCCTAAAACTCCATCAAGTGACCCACTGGTGTCCTAAACCTCCATCGGGTGACCCACTGGTGTCCTAAAACTCCATCGGGTGACCTGCTGGTGTCCTAAAACTCCATCAGGTGACCCACTGGTGTCCTAAACCTCCATCGGGTGACCCACTGGTGTCCTAAAACTCCATCAAGTGACCCACTGGTGTCCTAAAACTCCATCAGGTGACCCACTGGTGTCCTAAACCTCCATCAAGTGACCCACTGGTGTCCTAAAACTCCATCAGGTGACCCACTGGTGTCCTAAAACTCCATCAGGTGACCTACTGGTGTCCTAAAACTCCATCAGGTGACCTACTGGTGTCCTAAACCTCCATCGGGTGACCCACTGGTGTCCTAAAACTCCATCGGGTGACCCACTGGTGTCCTAAACCTCCATCGGGTGACCCACTGGTGTCCTAAAACTCCATCGGGTGACCCACTGGTGTCCTAAACCTCCATCAACTCCATCAGGTGACCCACTGGTGTCCTAAAACTCCATCAGGTGACCCACTGGTGTCCTAAAACTCCATCAGGTGACCCACTGGTGTCCTAAAACTCCATCCGGTGACCCACTGGTGTCCTAAAACTCCATCAGGTGACCTAATGGAGAGAAAAAAAAACCTTGAGAGAACCCAGGCTCAGTCGGGGGCCAGTTCTCCTCTGGCGTTTATGAACTAGAAGCCGGATTTACAGTAACTGTAATATGATACAGAATTTTGTTTTATTTTATCACTTCGGGGTGGGTACGCGAACCGGAATCACAACGTTTTATCTGTAGAGTGGGAAAGGGATCCTCCATAGGGAGAGGCTAGTTGGCACTTCAGCACTGCGTTGTCATCGGGTCCTAGTCAGATCTGGATACGGCCTGGATCCGGTAGGCTGCGGGAAAACCTCGGGATAAACAAAGACACTAAAATAAGCGTAGATGCCATTCTTCTTATGATGATGTAACGAGTACATCAGGATTTAAACGAAGTGTTCCCAGTTCCGGCTGACCTAATCTATGCAGCCTAACATTGAATTATAGAAGTCTATAATATATTATGTGTATGCTAGGTCAAAGAGATGTGTTTTTAGTCTAGCTTTGAACTGACAGAGTGTGTCTGCTTCCCGGACAATGGTAGGAAGACTGTTTCAAAGTTTTGGTGCTAAATAGGAAAAGGATCTACCGCCAGCAGTCGATTTTGATATTCTAGGTATTATCAACTGTCCCGAATTTTGAGATCGCAATAGACGTGAAGGACTATAATGCGTTAAGAGCTCGCTCAAGTACTGCGGAGCTAAACCATTTAGTGCTTTGTAAGTAATCAACAATATTTTAAAATTTATACGATGTTTAATAGGCAGCCAATGCAGTGTTGACAGAACCGGGCTAATATGGTCATATTTCCTGGTTGTAGTAAGAACTCGAGCTGCTGCGTTCTGGACCAGCTGTAGTTTATTTATTAAGCGTGCAGGGCAACCACCCAGTAGAGCATTACAATAATCTAGTCTTGATGTCATGAACGCATGAACTAATTGTTCCGCATTTGTTAATGAGCATATGTCGTCATTTAGATATATTTTTAAGATGGAAAAATGCGGTTTTACAGATACTAGACACGTGACTTTCAAATGAAAGATTGCTATCAAAAAGCACACCCAGATTCCTAACCGACGACGAAGACTTAACAGAGCAGCCATCAAGTGTTAGACAGTATTCTAGGTTATTACGTGTGGAAGTTTTTTGTCCAATAATTAGAATCTCTGTTTTTTCAGAGTTTAGTAGTAGGAAATTACTAGTCATCCAATTTTTTAAATCAGCTATGCATTTCGTTAATTTTGTGAATTGGTAAGTTTCGTTAGGTTTTGAAGAAATATACAGCTGAGTATCATCGGCATAACAGTGAAAGCTAATTCCATGTTTCCTAATGATATGTCCTAATGGTAGCATGTAAAGAGTGAACAGCAGCGGTCCTAGTACTGAGCCTTGTGGTACGCCATACTGAACTTGTGATCGATAAGACATCTCTTCATTTACTGCTATAAACTGATAACGGTCAGATAAGTATGATTTAAACCATGCTAGTGCAATTCCACTAATGCCAACATAGTTTTCTAGTCTATTTAAAAGAATGTTGTGGTCAATTGTGTCAAATGCAGCACTAAGATCAAGTAACACTAATAGAGAGATACAACCACGATCGGATGATAAAAGTAAATCATTTGTAACTCTAATGAGAGCAGTCTCAGTACTATGGTGCGGTCTAAATCCTGACTGAAAATCCTCGCAGATATCATTTCTTTCAAGAAAGGAACACAGTTGTGAGGATACTGCTTTTTCTAATATCTTTGACAGAAAAGGCAGATTTGAGATCGGCCTGTAATTGACTAATTCTGAAGGATCAAGTTGCGTTTTTTTAACAAGCGGTTTTATCACAGCCAGCTTAAAGGTTTTTGGTACATATCCTAGAAACAAAGACGAATTAATGATATTAAGAAGAGGATCTATGATCTCTGGAAGCATCTCTTTCAATAGCTTAGTCGGTATAGGGTCTAACATACAAGTTGTTGATTTAGATGAATTAACGAGTTTGCGGAATTCTTCCTCTCCTATAGCAACAAATGAATACAATTTTTCCTCAGGGAGACTACAATGCACTCCCTGATGCGATACTGTAGTAGACGGTTGCATAGTTATAATTTTGTCCCTGATATTATCAATCTTATAAGTGAAGAAGTTCATAAAGTCATTACTGTTGTGTTGCTTGGAAATATCTGGGCTTGAAGCTTTCTTTTTCGTAAGTTTAGCATCATTTAGTTTAGTTTAGTTATTTGTTTCAAATAAATAGCTAGGATTATGTTTATTTTCTTCTAGTAGGGTTGAAAAATAAGCAGATCTAGCAGCTTTTAAAGCCTCTCTGTAAGCAATCGAGCTCTCCTTCCACGAGATGCGAAATACCTATAGTTTAGTTTTCTTCCAGTTGCGCTCCATTTTTCTGGCTGCTCTCTTAAGGGCCTGAGTGTGCTCGTTGTACCACGGCGTTGGACTATTTTCTTTAATCTTCTTTAAGCGCAACGGAGCAACTGCGTCTAAAGTGCTGGAAAAGAGAGAGTTAAAAGTTTCTGTTGCAATATCAAGTTCTTCAAAGCTATCCGGGATGCTGAGATGATGAAACTGATTAGGAAGATTATTGATAAAGCAATCTTTAGTGGCAGAAGTTATAGGTCTAACATATTTATAACACGGAGTCGGCTTTGCAGCCTTGGCTAAATGTAATTTACATGAGACTAGATAATGGTCTGAGATGTCATCGCTCTGCTGCAGAATTTCAACTGCATCAACATCTATTCCATGTGATAATATTAGATCTAGAGTATGATTACGACAATGAGTGGGTCCTGACACGTGTTGTCTAACTCCAATTGAGTTTACAATGTCTTTAAGTGCCAATCCCAATGCATCTTTTTCATTATCTACATGTATATTAAAATCACCAACAATTAGTACTTTATCGTTAGCCAATACTAATTCTGATAGAAAGTCCGCAAATTCTTTGATAAAATCTTTATGGTGCCCTGGTGGCCTGTATACAGTAGCCAGCAGAAATCTCAAACGTGATTTATCGTTTACACTATATATTTTTACATAAAGCACCAACACTTCAAAAGAAGTATATTTAAAAATAGATTTCTTAGTGGTTTTGAAAATATTACTATAAATTACAGCAACACCTCCCCCTTTGCGTTTTAGACGAGGTTCATGTTTATAACAGTAATCTTGTGGGGTTGACTCATTTAAAGTAATGTAATCGTTTGGTTTTAGCCAGGTTTCTGTCAAACACAGCACATCTAGATTATAACTTGAAATCATATCATTAACTATGAGCGATTTTGAAGTAAGGGATCGAATATTCAGCAACCCAAGCTTTATCATTTGTTCATCTGTATTATATCTGTTTTTTATTTGTTGAACATCAATTACATTTTTTACCTGACCTTTTTGGATTTCCAAATTCGGGGAACAGACACAGTCTCTATATGATGATATCTAGGTGAAAGAGGCTCTATGTGATGGGATTTATCTGACCTTGGTGACGCGAGGCCGCTAGCAGACGGTCGGTTTAGCAAGTCTGTCTGCTTCCTGACCTGAGCCCCAGATTGTCATGTTTTAGCTCTAAGACTATGTGCCATATTACTAGAGAGAAGAGCAGCACCACCCCAGGAGGGATGAACACCATCTCTTTTCAACAGGTCAGGCTTGCCCCAAAAACTTTTCCAATTGGCTATGATCTTTGCATTTATCTCAAATAAATCCTATATTGCCATCGGAGAAGGCTATACTAAACATATGACATGTGACACAGGTGACAATAACAGGACAAGACATTACTCACCGTTTGTGTTGACTGATTCTTACTTACCTGGGCTTTTGTGAACTCAAAGGCGCGGGCGCGCGAGAGAAAATAAATAATAAATAAATGAGCGCGGGTGGCGCGTAAACACTAGCGTGCGGTGCTAACAATAACGGAAGCTAGCGATGTAAGGTTAATCTGAGATGGTGGGTGAACTGTATTTAGTGATATAAACAACTAGAAATGATAGTAAATGATGGTTCAAAACAGAAAGAAATACGAAGCTAATACGAGGCGTAGAGCTTACAGCCTCGACGCAAACAAACTCACAGCAGGCAGGAAGGCAGACAGGAGCAATCGATCAGTGAACAGCAGATCTCCTAAATAAAGTCAAGAAATGTTATTGTAATTTTTCATTGTGTATTTAAGGAAAATAATATAATAATAAGAGTTTTATTATATAAAAAAATAATTATACATTTATAAATTAAATAAATAAAAATGTTAAATTTAATAACAATTTAATTTTTTTTTTATTACTATTATATATAAAGAAAATTATTTTATTTTAATTTATTTCACTGTAAAAAATAAAAGTAAAATAAATTTTATATTATTATTATTAATATTATTGGTTTTGTTAATAAATAAGGCAAATGAATAAATATTACTATTGTAAACACCGCCACACTCAGCAACACATCATAATTTCATTTGTAAAGTTTCATTATTATGACGAGTGGAGTAGTGTGAGCCGATCCAAAAGGATTTTAAATGCGCTTTGTCAGATTATTCATGCTTTGCTGAACTTTTTGATTGCATTAGAGGAATAATTCTGGCAATAATTAAAATTAATTTACTCATTAGCTCTAATGACTTTCCAAACCTTTAGCGATGGCATCTGTGAAGCTGCGAACACTGTCCTAACCAGACGAAACTATTAAAAAAAGTATCTTTATTATGTTAATCAGCCGGAACGAACCACAGAGGATTGTAATCGGTTTCTATTTCTGTGACATCGCAGCTGGAGATAAAAACAAAGATGACAATGATAATCTTAGGAACTAATTATGTGCTTTTATTTCATCTTAAAAAGGTCTAAAGTCAGTTTTAGCCAAACCGAAAGAAACATAGATAATTCATCTCAGATCTTAGAAATATGTATATATATTTAAAGTTTATATGTTTGAACTACATGTAAAATTTATTTTTATTGACATTCAATTATCATTCACATGTCATATACTGTCATATACTGTATGTATCATACATAATTTATTTTTCCATACATCTCATAATAGTATTTATCAGAGATCTTGAAAATAAATGAAAGGAAACAGGAATGTTTAAACTGTTTATTCACTCATTCAAGATTGGCTATGATCTTTGATTGATTGGTTGTGAGTGCAGTGCGCTTGCAGAGAGACTCCGCCCACACACTCTTCTGATTGGCTGTGATCTTTGATTGATTGGTTGTGAGTGCAGTGCGCTTGCAGAGAGACTCCGCCCACACACTCTTCTGATTGGCTGTGATTTGTGATTGATTGGTTGTGAGTGCAGTGCTCTTGCAGAGAGACTCCGCCCACACACTCTTCTGATTGT
>CM060617.1:1147500-1152500 GCA_030578275.1 Meda fulgida | reverse complement strand
GAGCTCGTGTTCCTCTGTCGGTCTGACAGCTCGGATTGCACAGTCAAACGCATGTTAATATTGTAGTTATTGTTTCCTCTGCTAATGTTAGTTTGGGGACATCAGTTACCAGACGCATTTAACATCATATCTTTAGAACATATCTTTTAACAGCATATCTCAAACTGCAGTTCAGTCCCTGTGAAACCTGAAAATTTGAAGAAATCATTATTTCCCGTCCACTTAATGTTTATGACACAGATTATAACTTATAAAGTTGAAAAATGATCATTCTATCATCATTTACCAACCCTTTCTTCAGTGGAACACTTCCAACATTGGACCCCATTGAATTGCATTGTATGGACAGAAAAAAGTTCTTCAGAATATTTTTATGTCTCTCAGGTTTGAAAGGGAGTTATTAAAGGTTTTTAATCAAGTTAATCCAAATGTAGGTGCCGATGTCAGACTATATATGACCGTATATTTAATTCAAGCTGCTTTTCCACATCATGTTCCGGAATCCGTGGGTCATCAGCCGGTCCAGGTCAGCGTGACCGTGATGTTGCAGAACCGGCTCGAGGGACGCCTGTCAAACCTCTCGCGCCCTGAATATGCATCATAATAGAAAGCTTAGCAAAGAGCATGTATCCCAGAATCCTTCACTCTGCCGTCTTTAGCCCTGACCCCCAGAGTCTGGCTGTCGAGTTGAATTGTTTGGCTGTATAAACCGAGCAGATTTAGCACACGCTGCCGCAGCATCTCACTGATAGAGACGTGATTTACCACGTCTATAAACTCTGCAATCTGACAGACAGCCGATTCACCATGAGCGCCCGTGGAGCCGGATCCCGCTCGCCCGCTGATTTAACAAGTTTAGCCCAATCACTAAAGCCAAATGGTGTTTTAATGACCACTAATGACCAGCGTGAATGGTGTTTTCCTCATCTTTGTAATTTCCACTGAAACAGGAAGCTAAGGCGGGACTTATTGAATGACTCCTCCCACTTTTCAAATAGCCAGTAGCGTTCAGTTTCCCTCACAGATTGACAGCGGCGTGGAAGCGAATACCAGCGCTGGATTTAATCGTAGAGATGGGAATAAATTCTAGCCATTTGTGACTCTGCACCACAACACCAGTCTCGAGTCGCACGGGGATATCTGTGGCAATACCCAATACACTGTAAGGGTCAAAATTATTGATTTTTCTTTTATGCCAAAAATTATTAGGATATTAAGTAAAGATCATGTTCCATGAAGAAATTTAGGAAATTTCCTACCGTAAATATATGAAAAATATATTTCTGTGAGTGGATGCAGCATATTCGTGAACATAAATGCACAACTTTAAAGACGATTTTCTCAATGTTTTGATTTTTTTGCACCTTCAGATTCCAGATTTAAAAGTAGTTGTAACTCGGCCAAATATTGTCCTATCCGAACAAACCACACATCAATGACAAGCTTATTTATTCAGCTTTCATGTGATGTATAAATCTCAATCTAAACAAATTTACCCTTGTGACTGGTTTTGTGATCCAGGGTCACATTTCAATCTTAACCAACGTTTGAAAACGGAATAAAACTAAAGTGTTCGAGCAACAAATCTCCAACCCATAATGCTCTGCGGCCGCTTCGGTCAGGTGGCGTTTACGGCAGAGGGGGCGGAGCTTCAGATTCTAGAGAGCATTTGATTGGACAGAAGATGTGATAAGTAGCGGAAGTGAGAGACTGTAAGTTTTGAATGCTTATATCTCCTAAATGCCAATTTTGTCATTGTTTTGGAATGACAGAATGGTCAGAATGACAGAATGGTTTGGAATGGTCTTATTCGTAACCTCAAGGCTAACATATTCATACTAAAAGCTACAAAAACTTATTTTGGTTTCAGGGGGGCTTTAATGACCAGTGTGAATCTGATAGACCCGTAGAGCCGGATCCCGTACGCCCATGATTTAACAAGTTTAGCCCAATCACTAAAGCCAAATGGTGTTTTAATGGCAACTAATGACCAGCGTGAATGGTGTTTTCCTCGTCTTCGTGGGTCGTTGTTTAAACCCTCACCTTGGTTCCTGCGGGACACCTCAGTGCCGGTGTGTGTGTGTGTGTGTGACATTTTGAGAGTGTGTCCATTTATCACTGTGGTTATGAGCTTTCTCTTTCCTCCGCAGATCGTGTTTGAAGTGGTGACCTCCGGGCAGAGAGGCTTTCTCGCCATCAAGGACGTCGTTCTCCAGGGCCATCAGTGCAGTAAGACTCGTCTCTCTCTCTCTCTCTCTCTCTCTCTCTCTCTCTCTCTCTCTCTCTCTCTCTCTCTCTCCGTCTCTCTCCCCCTCTCTCTCTCCCCCTCTCTCTCTCTCTCTCTCCCCCTCTCTCTCTCTCTCCGTCTCTCTCTCCGTCTCTCTCTCTCTCTCTCTCTCTCCGTCTCTCTCTCTCTCTCTCTCTCTCTCTCTCTCTCTCTCTCTCTCTCTCTCCGTCTCTCTGTCGTAAAATCAGCCTCATCACCCGCTCCTTGGCCTTTTCCTGCCAGCCTCCCAACATCAATATCGTCTGTCTTTCTCCAGGCATTGGAGTCGTAAAAGAGAGCGTAATAACGAAAACAAAAGAGAGAAGATGACGATAAAGCAGGAGAGATATCAGGGTGAGAGAGAGACACCGTTAGCAGGAGAGGAGGATGAAGGGTCAAGTTGGACTTGGATAGATAGATAGATAGATAGATAGATAGATAGATAGATAGATAGATAGATGATGTTAGATGGATAGATGGATGGATGGATAGATGATAGATGGATAGATGTTAGATGGATGGATGGATGGATGGATGGATGGATGGATGGATGGATGGATGGATGGATGATGTTAGATGGATGGATGGATGGATAGATGATAGATGGATAGATGTTAGATGGATGGATGGATGGATGGATAGATGATAGATGGATGGATGGATGGATGGATAGATGATAGATGGATAAATGTTAGATGGATGGATAGATGATAGATGGATGGATAGATGATAGATGGATAGATGATGGATGGATGGATGGATGGATAGATAGATGGATGGATGATGTTAGATGGATGGATGGATGGATGGATTGATGATAGATGGATAGATGTTAGATGGATGGATGGATGGATGGATAGATGATAGATGGATGGATGGATAGATGGATGGATGGATAGATGATAGATGATAGATGGATAGATGTTAGATGGATGGATGGATAGATGATAGATGGATGGATGGATGGATAGATGATAGATGGATAGATGGATAGATGGATAGATGATAGATGGATGGATGGATGGATGGATGGATAGATGGATAGATAGATGGATGGATGGATGATGGATGGATAGATGGATAGATGGATGCATGGATAGATGATGGATGGATGGATGGATAGATGATAGATGGATGGATGGATAGATGATAGATGGATGGATGGATAGATGATAGATGGATGGATGGATGTATAGGTGGATAGTGAATAGATGTTTGATGGATGGATGGATGGATGGATGGATGGATAGATGATAGATGGATGGATAGATGATAGATGGATGGATAGATGATAGATGGATGGATGGATAGATGATAGATGGATGGATGGATGGATGGATAGATGATAGATGGATGGATGGATGTATAGGTGGATAGTGAATAGATGTTAGATGGATGGATGGATGGATGGATAGATGATAGATGGATGGATAGATGATAGATGGATGGATGGATAGATGATAGATGGATGGATGGATGGATGGATGGATGGATAGATAGATTAACTCTTTCCCCACCAGCGTTTAAAAAAGAAGTGTGTCAATGGCAGCATTTTCGATCATTTTCACGAACGGTTCACGACCGCAGAGCAGCGTATCAGTGTCGGCCGGTCGAGCCCATCAAAGCTTCAGTCGATTCCTCAGCATTTAATTCCGTTTTGATTTATGTGCTGTTTAATATTTGATAATCTCGTAACATTGAGAGAAGTTCAGAGATGCACACTACATACTGTAAACATACTGTAAACATACTGTAGCATACTGTAGCATACTGTAAACATACTGTAAACATACTGTAGCATACTGTAGCATACTGTAACATACTGTAGCATACTGTAAACATACTGTAAACATACTGTAGCATACTGTAAACATACTGTAAACATACTGTAAACATACTGTAGCATACTGTAGCATACTGTAAACATAATGTAAACATACTGTAGCATACTGTAAACATACTGTAGCATACTGTAAACATACTGTAACATACTGTAAACATACTGTAAACATACTGTAGCATACTGTAAACACGAGGGCTTCAGTGATGACTGTGACTGGAGCAGCAGTGGATTATTATCGGACTGGATTATCCTCATTCACATTTAACTGTTTATTTTTCATTGATTGCGAATAGAATAGAGATTATAGATTGATAAATTAGATGTTCAGTCCAGGTAACGGGGTTTACTGAGAAACGTATCGCATTACTGTTGTGATGTAAAGTATGCCGTATACATCCAGGCACAAGACGCAGGTTTTTCTGCACATGAATATCAGATGATCTGCTGAAAATCTCAGGGTTTTATCCCATTATTCCAATGCGCTCGACCTTCCGTTTGCAGCGATGAACAGACGAACATAGAATTAGCTGTGATTCCTCTCTTTCTTGATCCATCTATAGAGTGTAAATAGAAATAACGCTGTTTGTACTCAGAGTAAATATAAAGTTGTGAAAATATGCATTGATATTTGCACTGGTGCTCTTCGCTTGTCAGTCAAAAAATATTATTGATTTTTTTTGCCAATGAAATTAATGTACTATATTTTAGTTTGATAATGTTTTTTATGTCATATTTTGTAAAAAAAGTTTAAAAAAGTGAACGTAAAAAAGTAACAGAATTGTATGTGTATTGTTATGAAAAATGCACAAAAATACTATTTACATTTTTATATGAAATAATCAAAATCACGTTTTACTCTAAAACTGTGAGAAAATCAAAGCCATAAATGTA
>CM060617.1:1125000-1137500 GCA_030578275.1 Meda fulgida | reverse complement strand
CACACACACACACACACACACACACACACAAGCACTTGTAGCTCAGCCCCCTGTGCCGGGAGCAGCATCTCATTTGTATTTAAAGGGACACACACACACACACACACACACACACACACACACACACACACACAAGCACTTGTAGCTCAGCCCCCTGTGCCGGGAGCAGCAGCTCATTTGTATTTAAAGGGACACACACACACACACACACACACACACAAGCACTTGTAGCTCAGCCCCCTGTGCCCAGAGCAGCAGCTCATTTGCATTTAAAGGGACACACATACACACACAGACACACAGACACACACACAGACACACAAGCACTTGTAGCTCAGCCCCCTGTACCCAGAGCAGCAGCTCATTTGCATTTAAAGGGACACACACACACACACACACACACAGACACACAAGCACTTGTAGCTCAGCCCCCTGTACCCAGAGCAGCAGCTCATTTGCATTTAAAGGGACACACACACACACACACACAGAGACACACACACACACACACACACACACAGACACACAAGCACTTGTAGCTCAGCCCCCTGTACCCAGAGCAGCAGCTCATTTGCATTTAAAGGGACACACACACACACACACACACACACACACACACACAGACACACAAGCACTTGTAGCTCAGCCCCCTGTATCCAGAGCAGCAGCTCATTTGCATTTAAAGGGACACACATACACACTCACACACACACACACACACACAGACACACAAGCACTTGTAGCTCAGCCCCCTGTACCCAGAGCAGCAGCTCATTTGCATTTAAAGGGACACACACACACACACACACAGAGACACACACACACACACACACACACAGACACACACAGACACACACAGACACACACAGACACTCACACACACACACACACACACACACACACACACACACACACACACACAAGCATTTGTAGCTCAGCCCCCTGTGCCCGGAGCAGCAGCTCATTTGCATTTAAAGGGACACACACACACACACACACACACAGAAACAGAGTGTTTTTGCTCTCCCTCAAAAAGGTCAATTTTAACATTCTATAAAAACATATCTGTGGGTTATTTTGAGCTAAAACTAACACACACACACTCTGTGGACAACAGAGACTTCTTGTGCATAGCGCATTATAGGACCCCTTTAACACTGAATGTGGTGTTTGTCCCCTAGAGCCGCCGGTCCCCATCGCTCCTCCTCAGCTGATGGCGGTGGGAGCCACGTATCTGTGGATCCAGCTCAACGCTAACTCCATCAACGGAGACGGGCCGATCGTGAGCCGCGAGGTGGAGTACCGCACCGTCTCCGGCTCCATGTACGACCTGCAGCCCGTCGACAAAACCTCTCACAAGATCGGCCACCTGGACCCCGACACGGAGTACGAGATCAGCGTGTTGCTGACGCGGCCCCTGGATGGCGGGACCGGGGCCCCGGGGCCCCCGCTGAGAGCACGCACCAAATGTGCAGGTAAACCCGATCGGTTCCTGATGGATGTTGAGTCTGGTGTAAGAAACACTGCGTGATATACTGGTAAAACCCTCTGGTGCTCTATATAACACAGATTTATGTTATGTATCAATATATCAGTTATCGGCTTTCAAATATAAAGAATATCGGTTATCGGTTAAGTTTTCATATCGGTGCATCTCTATCTTTTATGTTTCACAGGGGAAAGTCATACATGAAGGTACGACTTGACTCCATGAAACGCCTCCATTGTATCTTGAGTTTCTTCCGGGAACGAACACGTCTCAATATTCCTCATTATAATAATTAATGAGCAGAATAAAGGGGCGGGGCCTGAGTGAGTTAGTTAGTAGTGTGTTAAACTGGCGGTTATGCTAAGGGGCGGGACATTTCCCAAACAGCCGACCAATCAGAGCACAGTGTGCTTTTCAGGAGGAGGGGCTTCATAGAGACAGGAAGTAAACAGAGAGTTACTGACAGACCGAACCGCAACAATGGAGAATATGAGGAAAATAATCAACATTACAGCAGGAAAACCTGATCTAGTCGAGCCTGACTCTGTAAAAGGTACAGGTCCGGTTTTATATCTCATGCAGTATATCACTGTTTTTTTTACTTGTTTATACTTAAAAAATATTGAATAAATGTGCCAGTGCAGTGAGATAAAAGTCAATATTTGAAAACTAGTCTTAATATCTCATGTAGCTTTGCTTCTCTTTCTTGCAAATAAATAATTTCAAGGATTTTTAGATCTTGAACTACCAAATTAGACACACACACTGCGTAAGAATGTGTTTTTGTGTGTCGCTATAGCTGTGCTTTATTTCATTTTAATGCAACTTTGCTTGTGTTTCTCAAAACTGCGATATTTCCATCTGCACTTGAAGACTGTTGGTGATGTTGATGTTTGAGTTCAGTGTCCTCTCGTACCTGACGCTGTGTGTGTGTGTGTGTGTGTGTGTGTGTGTGTGTGTGTGTGTGTGTGTGTGTGTGTGTGTGTGTGAGCGATGGACAACTGGAGGCTGTTTCTGGGTTCTGACCTCCTGCTGAAGGTTTCACTGTTTCTCATTTCTGCAGAGCTGATGGCGATGGATGAGTCTGTGTCTCTGGCCTTCACACCAGGCCTTTAGGTGTGTGTGTGCGTGCATGCGTGTGTGTGTGTGTGTGTGTGTGTGCGCGTGTGTGCGTGTGTGTGCACATGCGTGTGTGTGTGTGTGTGTGTGAGAGGAAAGTGTAGGAGGAGTTGCTCATATTGTGGATCTCAAGGACACTTCCACAGAAAGCTTTATTCATATGTGTGTGTTTAAGAAGAATGACTCGTCATTCAAACCTAAGGAGGGCCTGATTTTCTTTCATTTGTTTCTTTTCTCTATTTTGTTTTATATTCTTAATCTCTTATTTCCTTCTATTTTCTTTTTCATGTAATTTTCTTTCTTTCTATTTGCTTAACTATGGTTGTGTATATATATATATATATATATATATATATATATATATATATATATATATATATATATATATTTATATATTTAACCCTTGTGCGACCATATGACAAAAAATAATAATTCTGTTTAGTTTAGTTTTGCGTGTGTTAATCCCAACTGCATATATTTTGGCACAAGTGTGTATTTTTATTGGAATTTTACTATTTCACTCTCATTTCCTTTAAAAAAGGAAGACCTGTCACGGGTCTTCTTTAAAATTAGACCAAACTTTTAGACAAGTTTTTGGACATTTTTGTCGTCTGTGTAACTTTTTTTAATTGACGCACAAGAGTTAAAGAAACACTTCATGCCAAAAAGGTTCTATATAAAAATAAATGTTTTCAATAATTGCATAATACTTTCATATTTAATAGGTTATGAAATGTTTTCCTATTGATAAAGTATGCGTACGAGTTGTTTTAATTAAAAATAAATTAGAAATAAAATGAAATATTACATTTTTAATGAATTAATAATTACTAAATCCTGATGGAACCTCAAAAAAGTTCTATAAATGAAGTTCCTTCCGAAAGCGTTTAAGTTTCTATATGAATCCCTTCTTCTCGTCTTCCATCTCTCGTGCTTCTGATGTCGTTCATCATCTGTAATGGCAGCTGAGTGGAAGCAGACGAGCTTCACTGCTAATGAAGATGAATTCACTCCTGACTGTTCGTCTGCTTTTATTTTTTTAAGTTGTGGGAGAAATTAAATAAATAACATAAAAATCTGCTTCAGCACTTTGCAGGCTGTTGGTGAAATCACGTCTCTCTCTATCAGTCAGTCATAATGAATGCGGTGTCGGACGCCCCACGCTGGCGTCACACAGAGAAAACATGTTTCACGAGAATAAAACTCTGCATTATTCTGGGGAACGGACAGAAATGATGATTCTGTCACCGTGTAATCTCCCTCGTGTCGTTCTCAGACCCGTTTGACTTTCACAAAAGTTCTCAATATTTGATTTACGGTGAAGATCAGCGTTCAGAAGACCGGAGATAACGTGCACTAGTCATATGAACGTTCAAAAGAACAGCGTTTAACAGCGGAAAGGTACGAAACTTGGTAATGGTTTCGGCACTTGCTGTGTGAACACACAAAAATTACGGATATGATTTGAACAGGTTAGGGTTAGGGTTAGGGTTAACTCCTGTGACGAGACTGTATACAAAAAGGAGAGAGGCTCGGGAGCGCGTATGCACGTCACATCCGATGGATTCCGCGCGGTAAATCCGACCCGGAGCCTTCACATAGAAATAGGAATACTGGCCTTCAGAGGTAATAGCAAATTTCGACAAGTGGATCATTGTAATGTGTGATTACAACCCCTTCACTCACAGGCAATACAAAAAGGATTTGTTTTAGTAGAAAAGTTACATATAGCACCTTTAAATGTTGCTGTATAATGAAATTTTTAAATTTTCCTTAGTTAACTTTCTCTAGTTCCCTAAGACCTAGTTCCCTAGTTTCATTCTTCACTCACAGGGAAATGAGAAACCAAACATAACAAAAACATACATCAAATAAATGTTTTTTATTACTTTTTTGGCTCCGTGAAGCTGCCTTTGAAAATCCTACATGAAAGTTTTGGTTAAAAGCTCGGTATTTTAGATATCTTGAATATTGAAATGAGAGCTTATTTTACTATCTGTGTCTGATAAAGATTTTCATCTGTAATTTGCAAATAATTCTGAACACTGATTTGAGCTTTTTCAAGTGTGTTTGGTTCGGGTTAGAGCACTTTTAGAGACACTTGCACGTTAGAACTGCAGTTGAAGTGCCCTGACATGCATAAAATACATGTTTTTATGTTGTGTCTGTACAGTTGCTGCTTTTGAATGGCTGCCTATGAGGGTCAGATTGACCCGCGAACATCACAAACGTAATAGTAAATTTGTTTGTATATATCAAAACACATCAGCATGTTGAAACTTTGCATTCATGTTCATCTTGATAAATGAGAAAGTCACAAAATATCAAGAAAAAAAACAAAGGTTAACCAGTTTTTCCAACAACTAGAAAATCTAAACGGGTCAAATTGATCCAACGTTTCACTTTTTTAAACTTTTTCCACACAATAAAGTGTCGTGTTTGAGAAGAGATCAAACTTCAGTCTGTCGCTCTAAAACCAGTTTACCAGTTTAAGTTGGACATTTAATTTTCCGGTGCTCAAAACGTGTATAAATACAGATTATGAATCAATATAATTTAGTACCATAAAATCCCCTGTAAATACAAAATATTAAATAAAAAATATTATCGAAGTAAAATATAGTACATTCGTTTCATTGAAATACAAATTAAAAATGTGAAGATCTGCAGAGGGTTAAACTGGGTTCCTTGATGAATAAAAGTATTTTGAGAATTAGGCAAGGCAAGGCAAGGCAAGTTTATTTATATAGCACATTTCATACACAATGGTAATTCAAAGTGCTTTACATAGAAGAAATTAAAACAAAAGAAATCAGAAAAATTAAAACCGTTTAGAATAAAAGATAAAATACAGAAATAATCAAATAAGATCAGAATAATTAAAACATTAAATAAAATACAGTACAAACAGTCGGACGAGCAGTGGCACAGTGCTCATTCAGTAAATGCATAGGTAAACAGATGTGTTTTGAGTCTGGATTTGAATGTGACTACTGTAGGAGCACATCTGATCTCTTCTGGAAGCTGGTTCCAGCTACTGCTGGCATAGTAGCTAAAAGCACACTCACCATGCTTAGAGTGAACCCTTGGTATTTCTAGCTGATGTGATCCTAGTGATCTGAGTGATCTGTTGGGTTTATATTCAGTGAGCATATCTGCAATGTATTGAGGTCCTAGGCCATTGAATGATTTATATACCAGTAATAAGACTTTAAAATCAATTCTATATGTAACTGGCAGCCAGTGTAAAGACCTGAGGACTGGTGTGATGTGTTCATATTTTCTGGTTCTGCTCAGAATCCTGGCAGCAGCGTTCTGTATGAGCTGCAACTGTCTAATGGTCTTTTTAGGAAGGCCAGTGAGGAGACCATTACAATAATCCACCCTGCTGGTGATGAAAGCATGCACAAGTTTCTCTAAGTCTTGACTGGAAACAAAGCATCTAATTCTTGCAATATTTTTCAGATGATAGTATGCTGATTTAGTTATTGCTTTGACATGACTACTGAAACTAAGGTCTGACTCTAGAGACACACCCAGATTCCTGACTTGATTTCTAGTTGTTTGACCCCTAGACTCAAGGTAAGCGTTCACCTTGAGAACTTCATCTTTGTTTCCAAACGCAATGACTTCAGTTTTGTCTTTGTTTAACTGAAGAAAGTTTTGGCACATCCAATTGTTTACTTCATCAATGCATTGGCAAAGGGAGTCAATGGGGCTGTAATCGTTAGGCGATAGTGCTAAGTAGAGCTGTGTGTCGTCTGCATAGCTGTGGTAAGAGATTTGGTTATTTCTCATTATTTGGCTCATCGGGAGCATGTACAGGTTGAATAAGAGTGGCGCAAGAATTGAGCCTTGAGGGACTCCGCATGTCATAGATGTCCACTCAGACTTATGCTCTCCTAAAGTCACATAATAACCTCTCCCTTCTAAGTATGACCTGAACCATTTTAGGACTATCCCAGAAAGCCCGACCCAGTTTTCCAGCCTGTCAAGAAGTATGTTGTGATCGACAGTGTCAAATGCAGCACTGAGGTCGAGTAGTACTAGAACTGATAATTTGCTTGTGTCAGTATTTAAGCGAATATCGTTTATTATCTTTATGAGCGCTGTCTCTGTGCTGTGATGCGGTCGGAAACCAGATTGAAAGTAGTCAAAGTATCCATTCGAGCTTAAGAATTTGTTCAGCTGATTGAAGACAGCTTTTTCAATGATCTTGCCTATGAAAGGAAGATTTGAGATCGGTCTATAGTTGTTTAATATGGTCTTATCCAGATTGCTCTTTTTCAGGAGGGGCTTGACAACTGCAGTTTTCAGGGAGTTTGGAAAAGTCCCAGAGAGAAGTGAGGCATTTACCACTTCTAGGAGATCTGCTTTTAAGCTGTGTAACACAGTTTTGAAAAAGATGTGGGAAGTGCGTCAAGGGCGCAGGTTGATGTTTTAAGGTGCTGTACGATTTCTTCCAAAATTTTGCCCTCAATTTCTTTGAAATCAGACATAGTGACTATTTTCTCAGGCTGTTGTGTGATCTGTCTGACCCCAGTGCGGCTCAAGGATGTGCTGATCACCTTTCTGATATTATTGATTTTCTCAGAGAAGAAAGAAGCAAACTCACTGCACTTGCTCTCTGAGAGCATTTCACTGGGAATCTGGCTTGGGGGGTTTGTCAGTCTCTCTACAGTAGCAAAAAGAGTGCGTGTGTTGTTTATATTGCTGTTTATAATATTTGAGAAGAAAGTCTGTCTAGCTTTGCCTAGTTCCTTATTGAAAGCATGGATGTTGTCTTTGTAGATGTTATAATGGACTACAAGTTTTGTCTTCCGCCACATGCGCTCTGCTTTTCTGCATTGTCTTTTCATATTTTGCACAATTACACAAAAATGACTTCTTTATAGTTTTATTACACGGGGAAACGGCTTCCATCCAGAGGTCCGTTTGATTGGTCTGATTGTGTGTGTGTGTGTGTGTGTGCGTGTGTGTGTGTGTGTGTGTGTGTGTGTGTGTGTTCAAATCTTTTTCTGTCACAGTCACCCACTAGTCACATGTCTTCCTTTTTGTTCTGTTTTCATCTGTTTCTATGGTTACTCTTGTCATTTAGTTCATCATCTGTGTCACCTGGTTTCTGTTCATCAGTGTTCATCAGTGTCCATCAGTGTCCATCAGTGTTCATCAGTGTCCATCAGTGTTCATCAGTGTCCATCAGTGTCCATCAGTGTCCATCAGTGTCCATCAGTGTCCATCAGTGATCATCAGTGTCCATCAGTGTCCATCAGTGTTCATCATTGTCCATCAGTGTCCATCAGTGTCCATCAGTGTCCATCAGTGTCCATCAGTGTTCATCAGTGTCCATCAGTGTCCATCAGTGTCCATCAGTGTTGATCAGTGTCCATTAGTGTTCATCAGTGTTGATCAGTGTCCATCAGTGTTCATCAGTGTCCATCAGTGTCCATCAGTGTTCATCAGTGTCCATCAGTGTTCATCAGTGTCCATCAGTGTCCATCAGTGTCCATCAGTGATCATCAGTGTCCATCAGTGTCCATCAGTGTCCATCAGTGTCCATCAGTGTCCATCAGTGTCCATCACTGTCCATCACTGTCCATCAGTGTCCATCAGTGTCCATCAGTGTCCATCACTGTCCATCAGTGTCCATCACTGTCCATCAGTGTCCATCAGTGTCCATCACTGTCCATCACTGTCCATCAGTGTCCATCAGTGTTCATCAGTGTCCATCAGTGTCCATCAGTGTCCATCAGTGTTGATCAGTGTCCATTAGTGTTCATCAGTGTTGATCAGTGTCCATCAGTGTCCATCAGTGTCCATCAGTGTCCATCAGTGTTGATCAGTGTTCATCAGTGTTCATCAGTGTTCATCAGTGTTCATCAGTGTTCATCAGTGTCGATCAGTGTCCATCAGTGTTCATCAGTGTCCATCAGTGTTGATCAGTGTTCATCAGTGTTCATCAGTGTTCATCAGTGTTTATCAGTGTCCATCACTCAGTGTCCATCAGTGTCCATCAGTGTCCATCAGTGTCCATCAGTGTTGATCAGTGTCCATTAGTGTTCATCAGTGTCCATCAGTGTCCATCAGTGTTGATCAGTGTCCATTAGTGTTCATCAGTGTTGATCAGTGTCCATCAGTGTCCATCAGTGTCCATCAGTGTTGATCAGTGTCCATCAGTGTCCATCAGTGTTCATCAGTGTTCATCAGTGTCCATCAGTGTCCATCAGTGTTCATCAGTGTCCATCAGTGTCCATCAGTGTTGATTAGTGTCCATTAGTGTTCATCAGTGTTGATCAGTGTCCATCAGTGTCCATCAGTGTCCATCAGTGTTCATCAGTGTCCATCAGTGTTGATCAGTGTTCATCAGTGTTCATCAGTGTCCATCAATGTCCATCAGTGTCCATCAGTGTACATCACTCAGTGTCCATCAGTGTCCATCACTCAGTGTCCATCAGTGTCCATCAGTGTCCATCAGTGTCCATCAGTGTTGATCAGTGTTGATCAGTGTCCATCAGTGTCCATCAGTGTTGATCAGTGTTCATCAGTGTCCATCAGTGTCCATCAGTGTCCATCAGTGTCCATCAGTGTCATCAGTGTCCATCAGTGTTCATCAGTGTCCATCAGTGTTGATCAGTGTTTATCAGTGTCCATCACTCAGTGTCCATCAGTGTCCATCAGTGTTCATCAGTGTTCATCAGTGTTGATCAGTGTTCATCAGTGTCCATCAATGTCCATCAGTGTTCATCAGTGTCCATTAATGTCCATCAGTGTCCATCAGTGTCCATCACTCAGTGTCCATCAGTGTCCATCACTCAGTGTCCATCAGTGTCCATCAGTGTCCATCAGTGTCCATCAGTGTTCATCAGTGTCCATCAGTGTCCATCAGTGTCCATCAGTGTCCATCAGTGTTCATCAGTGTTCATCAGTGTCCATCAGTGTCCATCAGTGTCCATCAGTGTTCATCAGTGTTCATCAGTGTCCATCAGTGTTCATCAGTGTTCATCAGTGTCCATCAGTGTCCATCAGTGTCGATCAGTGTCGATCAGTGTTCATCAGTGTTCATCAGTGTTCATCAGTGTCGATCAGTGTCGATCAGTGTCGATCAGTGTCCATCAGTGTCCATCAGTGTCCATCAGTGTCCATCAGTGTTCATCAGTGTCGATCAGTGTCGATCAGTGTCGATCAGTGTCCATCAGTGTCCATCAGTGTCCATCAGTGTCCATCAGTGTCCATCACTCAGTGTCCATCAGTGTTGATCAGTGTTCATCAGTGTCCATCACTCAGTGTCCATCAGTGTCCATCAGTGTTCATCAGTGTCGATCAGTGTCGATCAGTGTCCATCAGTGTCCATCAGTGTTCATCAGTGTCCATCACTCAGTGTCCATCAGTGTCCATCAGTGTTCATCAGTGTCCATCAGTGTCCATCAGTGTTCATCAGTGTCCATCAGTGTTGATCAGTGTTCATCAGTGTTCATCAGTGTCCATCAATGTCCATCAGTGTCCATCAGTGTCCATCACTCAGTGTCCATCAGTGTCCATCACTCAGTGTCCATCAGTGTCCATCAGTGTCCATCAGTGTCCATCAGTGTTGATCAGTGTTGATCAGTGTCCATCAGTGTTCATCAGTGTTCATCAGTGTTCATCAGTGTTCATCAGTGTTCATCAGTGTCCATCAGTGTCCATCAGTGTTCATCAGTGTCGATCAGTGTTCATCAGTGTCCATCAGTGTTCATCAGTGTTCATCAGTGTTCATCAGTGTTCATCAGTGTCCATCAGTGTCCATCAGTGTTCATCAGTGTTCATCAGTGTTCATCAGTGTCCATCAGTGTCCATGTCCATCAGTGTCCATCAGTGTCCATCAGTGTCCATCAGTGTTCATCAGTGTTGATCAGTGTCCATCAGTGTTCATCAGTGTCCATCAGTGTCCATTAGTGTTCATCAGTGTTGATCAGTGTCCATCAGTGTCCATCAGTGTCCATCAGTGTTCATCAGTGTTCATCAGTGTCCATCAGTGTCCATGTCCATCAGTGTCCATCAGTGTCCATCAGTGTTCATCAGTGTCCATCAGTGTTCATCAGTGTCCATCAGTGTCCATCAGTGTCCATGTCCATCAGTGTCGATCAGTGTCGATCAGTGTCCATCAGTGTCCATGTCCATCAGTGTCGATCAGTGTCGATCAGTGTCGATCAGTGTCCATCAGTGTCCATCAGTGTTCATCAGTGTCGATCAGTGTCGATCAGTGTCCATCAGTGTCCATCAGTGTCCATCAGTGTCCATCAGTGTCCATCAGTGTTCATCAGTGTCCATCAGTGTCCATCAGTGTCCATCAGTGTCCATCAGTGTCCATCAGTGTCCATCAGTGTCCATCAGTGTTCATCAGTGTCCATCAGTGTTCATCAGTGTTTGTATTCAATTCAGCCAGCCTTGGTCCGTTCTCAGTCTTATTTAGTGTGTGTGTACATCCTGCCTGTCTGTACCCGTTGGAATTATATCAATATCGTAGTTAGTATATAAAAATATAGTTTGTATTGGAGCTTTTTGCCTCTTCTTCAGCCTACACCACACCGTTACACTCTGATCACACTTATATATACAGGTCCTTCTCCACAATCTTCCTCAGGGTCCGGTCACCTCTTCTCGTTGTGCAGCATTTTTTGCCACACTTTTTCCTTCCCACAGACTTCCCACTGAGGTGCCTTGATACAGCACTCTGGGAACAGCCTATTTGTTCAGAAATGTCTTTCTGTGTCTCACCCTCTTGCCTGAGGGTGTCAATGATGGCCTTCTGGACAGCAGTCAGGTCGGCAGTCTTACCCATGATTGCGGTTTTGAGTAATGAAACAGGCTGGGAGTTTTTAAAAGCCTCAGGAATCTTTTGCAGGTGTTTAGAGTTAATTAGTTGATTCAGATGATTAGGTTTATAGCTTGTTTAGAGGACCTTTTCATGATATGCTAATTTTTTGAGACAGGAATTTGGGGTTTTCATGAGCTGTATGCCAAAATCATCAGTATTAAATCAATAAAACACCTGAAATATTTCAGTTGGTGTGCAATGAATCTAAAACATATGAAAGTTTAATTTTTATCATTACATTATGGAAAATAATGAACTTTATCACAATATGCTAATTTTTTGAGAAGGACCTGTATATTACACTTGTTTTATATTACACTTGTTTATTACACTTGTGTATGCCAGTGAAAGCTCAGTTTTCACACAGTCCCTGATACACTGGAGAGAAAGTGACGTATTAAAGACGTATTCAGTCTGATTTGTTTGACTGATGTGTAGAAGATCGGGGGTCAGGGTCACGCGTTAACATGAAGGGAAGCGGGTCGTTCCCGCGACCCCAATCACTAGAGCGACGGCGTTACCGTGACAACCGGGCACTGAGCATCGTCCGTCAGAAGCATATGTGTGTGTTACGTGACTGAGACATATGGTGTATGTATGTAAACACACACACACAAACACACACACTCACTCACTCACACACACACTCACGCACAGACACACACACACACGCACTCACACACGCACAGAGACTCACACACACAAACACACACACTCACTCACACACACACTCACACACGCACAGACACACACACACACGCACTCACACACGCACAGAGACTCACACACACACACACGCACAGAGACTCACACACACACACACAAACACACACACACACGCACACGCTTCTGTCCTTCTCGCGTCTGTAATCATGTCATGTATTCGCGTGATTAAGGTGATGTGAAACGTTAGGATGAACAGGAGCCGATAATGTGCTGATAATTTAGAAAACATTATTTAAATGTCAAGCCGTAATGATAAAGAGCCGCTAATAGTTCCATCTAAATGTCACAGTGAAATTATTCAATTAGCCGACG
>CM060617.1:1097500-1120000 GCA_030578275.1 Meda fulgida | reverse complement strand
GCTGATGCTGTAAAGCTGATACTGTAAAGCTGATGCTGTAAAGCTGATGCTGAGGCTGTAAAGCTGATACTGTAAAGCTGATGCTGTAAAGCTGATGCTGATGATGTAAAGCTGATGCTGTAAAGCTGATGCTGATGATGTAAAGCTGATTCTGTAAAGCTGATGCTGATGATGTAAAGCTGATACTGTAAAGCTGATGCTGTAAAGCTGATGCTGATGCTGTAAAGCTGATGCTGTAAAGCTGATGCTGATGATGTAAAGCTGATGCTGTAAAGCTGATGCTGTAAAGCTGATGCTGATTATGTAAAGCTGATGCTGTAAAGCTGATGCTGTAAAGCTGATGCTGTAAAGCTGATGCTGATGCTGTAAAGCTGATTCTGTAAAGCTGATGCACTGCTGAATACACTGATCTACTGCCAGCGGAATCAAGACGTTAAACAACTTTCCGTAAAAAGTTTGACTCCGGCTGGTAAACACCTCTGATCTGCCATTGGTCAGTGTGGTGATGATGTAAAAAGTGGGCGTGTCTCTGAGGCTCCGCCCTCTTCGAGGTGTAAATCTTCATTTCTTCTGTTCAGTCGGTCGAGGACACATGAACATGAACACACTGAGACGCTTTATAACAGAGACTGAAGCTGACTCTGTTTCTCGTGTTTAATACTGTAAAGCTGATACTGTAAAGCTGATGCTGTAAAGCTAATGCTGATGATGTAAAGCTGATGCTGTAAAGCTGATGCTGATGATGTAAAGCTGATGCTGTAAAGCTGATGCTGTAAAGCTGATGCTGATGTAAAGTTTATGCTGTAAAGCTGATGCTGATGATGTAAAGCTGATGCTGTAAAGCTGATGCTGATGATGTAAAGCTGATTCTGTAAAGCTGATGCTGATTATGTAAAGCTGATGCTGTAAAGCTGATGCTGTAAAGCTGATGCTGATGCTGTAAAGCTGATGCTGATTATGTAAAGCTGATGCTGTAAAGCTGATGCTGTAAAGCTGATGCTGTAAAGCTGATGTTGATGCTGTAAAGCTGATGCTGTAAAGCTGATACTGTAAAGCTGATGCTGTAAAGCTGATGCTGATGATGTAAAGCTGATGCTGTAAAGCTGATGCTGATGATGTAAAGCTGATGCTGTAAAGCTGATGCTGATGATGTAAAGCTGATGCTGTAAAGCTGATGCTGTAAAGCTGATGCTGATGATGTAAAGCTGATGCTGTAAAGCGATCTAGTGTAGAAATAAACGTGATCCACATCCCTATGATCAGACGCTTCTCAGTGCTGTTGCTCAGTGCTGTTGTGTGCTTGTGTTGTTGAGAGGAAACAGCAGCACATATTTATATATTCTTCTTTCTTTCTTCTCTTCTCTTCTCTTCTCTTCTCTTCTTTCTTTCTTCTTTCTTTCTTTCTTTCTTTCTTTCTTTCTTTCTTTCTTTCTTTCTTTCTTTCTTTCTTCTTCTTCTCTTCTTTCTTTCTTTCTTTCTTTCTTTCTTCCTGTGCTGTACAGAGATAATAAAATGTAATACCAAAACACAAAACCAACACAAAATAGCATAAAACAACAACAGAAAAATATGACTCAATGCCCAGAGGAATTAAAAGCCTGAGTTAATAGATGAGTTTTTAACAATGATTTGAAGCTCTAAATAGTGGGAGCCAATCTGATGCGGACGGGTAACAAAGTTTCGTAAAGCGATCGAGAAGTTGTAATCAATGTTCCCTCTAAGCTGCGCGCGTGCGCGGTCACACACTTCTGATGCCACGGTCGCGCACTTCTGATGCCACGGTCGCGTACTTCTGATGCCACGGTCGCGCACTTCTGATGCCACGGTCGCGTACTTCTAATGCCACGGTCGCGCACTTCTGATGCCACGGTCGTGCACTTCTGATGCCACGGTCGCGTACTTCTGATGCCGCGGTCGCGCACTTCTGATTCCGCGGTCGCGCACTTCTGATGCCACGGTCGCGCACTTCTGAAGCCACGGTCGCGCACTTCTGATGCCAAGGTCGCGCACTTCTGATGCCACGGTCGCGCACTTCTGATGCCACGGTCGCACACTTCTGAAGCCGCGGGCGCGCACTTCTGATGCCACGGTCGCGCACTTCTGATGCCACGGTCTCACACTTCTGAAGCCGCGGGCGCGCACTTCTGATGCCACGGTCGCACACTTCTGATGCCACGGTCGCACACTTCTGAAGCCGCGGGCGCGCACTTCTGATGCCACGGTCGCGCACTTCTGATGCCACCGTCGCACACTTCTGAAGCCGCGGTCGCACACTTCTGAAGCTGATGAAAAGTTGCGATTTTCAAGGCCGATATGGCGAGGAACTATACTCTCATTCCTGCGTAATGATCAAGGAGCTTTGCTGCAGTGCCATGGGTGAGCCGGCGCAATGATATTACGCAGCGCCTGAAAATAGTCCCCAGCTATATAACAACTTTGCAAAATCGCAACTTTTCATTTTCCGTCAGTCTTAGTACACGATGTAACTACAGGAAAAATATCGAAACTCTGGTCATTTTTTTGAGAGAGATGCTAACGGTCTAATCGGATTCAATGATCTATGCTAAGCTATGCTAAAAGTGCTAGGGCCAGACCCGGAGATCAGCTGAATGGATTTGAAAACGGTAAAACTGTGTAACTCTAGGGGAGCTGGAAAATGAGCCCATTTCCAAAAAAAGTGGAGTGTTCCTTTAAGGATTTAAAAACAAACAATCTAAAGTCTCTCAGCAGCGTGTGCAGCGTCAGGGTGTTTAACAGTTTAACGCTGCTCACGGAACTTTAAACTTATTTTTACCCGACAAAAGAGTGTATCGGGTCTTTCCTGCTGTTCTCGATACGCTGTGATTATGTGAGCCTCATCTGTTCTCGATACGCTGTGATCATGTGACCCTCATCTGTTCTCGATACGCTGTGATCATGTGACGCTGTATTAGATGGAGTCTGAGACTCTGAGACTCTTTCATCTGCTCTTCTCGTCTGATTGATGCTTTGATCCTGGAGTGGCGAATATGAGCTTCCAGACCCGGAGAAACGGGATCAGGGTTTCTGTGTGCGTGTGTGCGTTAGAGAGAGTGTGTGTGTGTTTGTTTGTTTGAGTGTTTGTGTGTGTGTGTGTGTGTGTGGACATGTGTGTGTGTGTGTGTGTGTGTGTGTGTGTGTGTGTGTGTGTGTGTGTGTGTGTGTGTGTGTTTGTGTGTGTGTGTGTGTGTGTGTGTGTGTGTGTTTCTAAATGAGACGCCATCTGCCCTGACTCACAGTAAGACACTAACGGTGTGTGTGTGTGTGTGTGTGTGTGTGTGTACGTGTGTGTGTGTGTGTGTGTGTGTGTGTGTGTGTGTGTGTGTGTGTGTGTGTGTGTGTGTGTGTGTGTGTGTGTGTGAGTGAGACGCCGTCTGCCCTGACTCACAGTTAGACACTAACGGTGTGTGTGTTCTCCCTCAGAGCCGATGCACGGGCCTCGACAGCTGAAAGTGGTGGACATCAAGTCTCGTCAGGTGACGGTTCGCTGGGAGCCGTTCGGCTACAACGTGACGCGATGCCACAACTACAGTCTGACTGTGCAGTACCGGTCCCGAACCCGAGCCGGAGCCGGGGCGAAGGAGGAGAGCAGGGAGGTGTCGTCGAGCTCCACTCCTCAACACACCATACACAACCTCACGCCCTTCACCAACTTCAGCGTCAGGATGGTCCTGCGCAACCGAGAGGGAGTCAAGGAGAGTCCCGAGATACACGTGCAGACCGATGAAGATGGTGAGGGGGAAAGTGGTGTAAACTAAACTGCACATTTTAGAGTGGCCTTTTATTGTGGCCAGCCTAAGGCACACCTGTGCAATAATCATGCTGTGTAATAATCAGCATCTTGATACGCCACATCTGTGAGGTGGATGATGATCTCAGCAAAGGAGAAGTGCTCATTAACACAGATTTAGACAGATTTGTGAACAATATTTGAGAGAAATAGGCATAGTTTTGTGTACATAGAAAAAGTCTTAGATCTTTGAGTTCAGCTCATGAAAAATTGGGGCAAAAACAAAAGTGTTGCATTTTTAATTTTGTTATAAGTTATAAGTCAGAATATATAGTATACTTATAACTCTGAATATATACACATAAATCCGAATATGTAGTTATAAGTCTGAATATATATGTAACAATGTTCAGGGAAGAAGGAGGCGGGAACCGGCGAACAATCAAATAAACTTTATTAAAATAAAACAAACAAACCAAAATACCGCCAGCAGCCCCTCGCGGACGACTGCTGGCTAAAATAAAATACAAATACAAAAACTAAAACACAGGCCTGTTCCTCTCTCCATCATCAACGTCGTCGCTCCTCCTTTATGCTTCCGCTCCTCCGTGAGAGATGCGAGACCGGTGTGCCTCACAGGTGTTGCTCATTAGCAATCGCACCACCGGCCTCGCGCCGTTCTCTCACGTCCCTCGGCCGTCCTGTTCGCCACAATATAGTTATACTTATAACTCTGAATATATAAATGTAAATCTGAATATATAGTTAAAAATCGGAATATATAAATATAAATCCGAATATATAGTTATAACTCTGAATATATAGTAACTAATCTGAATATATAAATATAAATCTGAATATGTAGTTATAACTCTGAATATATAAATGTAAATTCTGAATATATAAATGTATATTTGAATATATAGTTATAACTCTAAATATACAGTTACAAATCTGAATATATAAATATAAATCCGAATATATAGGTATAACTCTGAATATATAGTTACAAATCTGAATATATAAATCCGAATATATAGTTGTAACTCTGAATTTATAATCACAAATCTTAATATATAGTAACTAATCTGAATATATAAATATAAATCTGAATATGTAGTTATAACTCTGAATATATAAATGTAAATTCTGCATATGTAAATGTAGATCTGAATATCGTTACAAATTTGAATATATAAATGTAAATTCTGAATAAATAGTTATAACTCTGAGGATGTGTTATGTGTTTATGTGTGTTTACATATACATTTTTTACTTTTTTTTCAGTTTTTTATAGTTTATAACAAAAACAGGTTGGTTACAAACATTGTTCAAAACTCCTTAAAATATGAGCCAGATATATTCTTGATGTTTTTCCCATTTAAGTCCCACTAGAACTGTTTATTCTCTAGACCTTTTTGAGATCTTTGTAGAGTTCTAGATCTTTTATTCTCTAGAGCTTTAGCATCTGTGTCCCAAAAACACTGATGCAAAGAACCTCTGCAACACAAAGAGCATTATTTATCCACAAAGAACCGTATAACTGAATAACCGGATATATAATAACCGCTTCTTCTTGAATAGAAGTGGGTTCTTTTGCAGAATCTGAGACACAATTGAAGAACCTGAAGTTCCCCAGCACAGTGTCTTTAGCTCTATATAGCCTCTGTGTTTCTATGTAGAGCCCATTATATCAGGTACTGGAGTGAATGAGCCGCTCAAATGCTCCATTGGATAATTTTCCTCTTATTTCTCGCGTTCCTAAGGGTGAATATCTTCCAGTACGGTGAAGCGCTGACATTTAGCTTGAATGTCTAATTGCGTCCCCCATTAGCAGAGCTCTTCTGATGGAATAAACATGATTTTTTTTTTTGTTTCCTGAGATCGGCAACCTTTATAAATAATTAGACACCTGGGCCGCATCTCGACTGGATGTTAAACACACACGCGCTCTTTGTTCTCGCTCAGAGTCAGTGTCAAGTGAGACAGACTTGAGGAACGTTCCTGCGAGAGGATGAAACGATAAACAAATGAGTAATAATCTCTCCCAGACACACACGCGTGTTTGAAGGAGGAGATGAACAGCATCTGAGGGGATTATGTGTGTTTCTGTGCATTTATGGATGAGTTTTAAAACAATAATAATAATAATAATAAATCACAGTCACTTATTCATACTGATTTAACCTTTCAGAATAAAGCGGTCAGCTTGAGACATAAGGTTTTCCTATTTTAGCTGC
Organism: Meda fulgida; assembly: GCA_030578275.1. Lineage (NCBI taxonomy): Eukaryota > Metazoa > Chordata > Actinopteri > Cypriniformes > Leuciscidae > Meda > Meda fulgida. The sequence goes on along the minus strand of CM060617.1, from coordinate 1,114,012 downwards.
CAAACGTGTGTGTGTGTGTGTGTGTGTGTATGTGTGTGTGTGTGTCAGTGTGATAGCTAAATAACTATAACAAAATATTACAGCTACTGAACATCGTATGCATGTGAAGAGCTGTTGTTGTTGCTGTGTTCTGATCCGCTGTGATGTCACTTCCTGTCAGTGCCGGGTGAAGTTCCTCTGGATTCTATCCAGGCCAGTGTGTACGAGGAGAAGATCCTGCTGAAGTGGAGAGAGCCGGCTCAGACCTTCGGCATCATCACTCAGTATGAGGTGAACACACACACTATCACTTTAAAGTCTCAACTTTCAAATCTTGTCATTTTTTAAGAAATTCAAACCATAAATACAGTTTTGTGGCTCTTGAATGTGTGGTGACAGATCACTGAAGCGACATCTCTTCCTCTTTACTACTAGTTATAGCACAACATAATCATGTAGGAACATCAGAAGGTACACTGTCAAAAATAAACCGTAGTTTTTACGGTAAAAAAACGGCAGCTGTGGTTACCAGAGTTTTCCCGTCAAAAATACGGTAGCAACGTTATTGGTTTTACAGACTTAACTTAAAATTTACAGTAATAAACCGTATTTCATTATCTGATATACTGTTGATTTACCGACCTATTGATGTATTAAAATCTGTTTTGCACCATTATAATACACTGATAACCAATAACCACAGCGGTGATGAGTCACATGATCAATCAAAGCTCAATACAAGAGGCTCTTCCACACGAAAGATAATAGTAATATATAGAAGTCTCGTTCACACAAACATTAAACACCATCATGGTAACACACATAAAATTTTAAAAATGCAATAAACATTAATTGAATAACATTAACTGTTACATAAAACCCTAATGTACATAACTGATTAGAAAAAAACTACGAAAACTATGAAGAAACAGTCATTTCAACAAAAATACATCAAGTGTGAAGTGTCACGCAGGGCATTGTGGGAATGTCATTTTACGGTTTTTCACTGTAAATTATACAATGAGTTGTTCTTTTTCACTTTCAAAAACTGTAAATTTAACGGTATTTTACAGTAAAATTACATTAAATGTACCATTAGATCTATCACAGTTATTTATCGTATATAGTAAGGAAACGTTCTGTTAACCAATTAACAGTTTTTCACTGTAGCATTTTTACAGTCTTTTACTGTTAAAATCACAATCATTTTTTACAGTGTATGATTTAAGACGTCAATACAATACAAAACAAGTCCACCAACGTTAATCTACTGTCTCTGTGTGGTTTGAGCATAATATCTGCGTTACGATTGGTCAGATTGCCTGTCAATCAAACTCCTGGCGAAGGGTGAATCAAAACCTTTTTTTCAGAATTTAGTTGTATGAAATTACTAGTCATCAATTTTTCATATCACTATGCATTCCGTTAGTTTTGTGAATTAGTATGTTTCGTCAGGCCGCGAAGAAATATAGAGCTGAGTACACAGAAAAATATGTTTTCTTACTTAGTATTTCTGTCTTGTTTTCAGTCCAAACATCTAAAAATTCTTAAATAGATAATAGAGGCCATTGGCAGATAATGTACTTTGTTTTAAGCAAAAACTCACTTTTTTCAGAAAACAAGATATCATTTTGACTTATCTAGTAAATGTTTCTTGGATTTAAGATATTAGATATTTGGACTGTAAACAAGACAAAAATACTGAGTAAGAAAAGCATTTTTTGCAGTGAATCATCAGCGTAACAGTGAAAACTAGCACCATGTTTTCCGAAATCTCCCAAGGGTTGTGTGTGTGTGTGTGTCCAGTGTCCATGTGAGTGTGTGTCCATGTGAGTGTGTGTCCATGTGAGTGTGTGTCCATGTGTGTGTGTGTGTGTGTGTGTGTGTGTGTGTGTCCATGTGTGTGTGTGTGTGTGTGTGTGTGTGTGCTACAGATCACATACTCAGACGGGAATAACCGTAGACTCGATCGTCCGTGAGCCCGTCGTGACGTCCAGCCTTTGATTTGACAGTATCAAAGCGTTCAGACTGAGACTCTGACGGGCCGTGATTGCAAAAGGACAGTTCAGGCTTTTTTCTCTTATCAAGGGAACCTGATCCTTCCTTTCCTTTCTTTTCTCTCTCGCTCTCGCTCTGATTCCAGTGAGATCCGATCCACGCTCTGGATGACGTCCGTCGGATGTTCAGTCTCCAGGCAGTGATATGAATCTAATAGCTAATAGAGTTTATGAAAAACAGCAGATAATCCCGATATCAAAAAGTGTCTTGAAAGCGCCGCTTCATTAACGCCGCTCATCTTCAGTGCAATGAACAAAACCCTTCAAATACGAGAAGCACTTCCCTATCCCCTGCTCTGACCGTCACAAGCGCGGATGTTGTTATTGATTTCTTTATTTATTTATTGCCGGCTGATAATTGGAAAGGGCCTTGAAGCACTTCAGAAATAGTAGAGTGGAATCATTTGTTTGTTGGACGCTGGAATTCATGTGAGTGATGCTAACATGTAGCGCTGGCCTCGACTACAGATTTCTCGACTAGCAGTCGTTCATTTGAGCCATTATTCGACTAATCGCGCGCTATATTAATTAGCCATCAATCATAATAATGCGCCTTTAATTTCCCATATAAAATACGAATGGCCTAATCAGCGCACAGACCCACAGTCAATTATTATGAGTGTGTTGTGAATTTTTTTATTTATTCATAATTAATAATGTATTGCTAATGTTTTCTGTGTTTGGGCTGTAGAGATTAAGTCACGATGGATTACATAATCTGAGAATATTCATTTTACATTTGAATCTGTTTATTTAAATGTAGACATTTCAAGCTTTCTATAGATATATTTCACGCTGAGTTTCAGTTCATTATCGTGATGCTCCAGTTCACAGATCGAGACGGTAGAAAGCGCCATTATTTTACAAAAGCACGTTTTGCCGTTATTGTGATTTACAGAAATAAAAGTAGACCCTTTAGAGTTCGCATCACTCGCATCTGTAGGACCAACAATGACGGAGTATTTTAAGTTAAATGCAGTGATCATGTATCATGCAGTAAGTGTGTGTGTGTGTGTGTGTGTGTGTGTGTGTGTGTGTGTGTGTGTGTGTGTGTGTGTGTGTGTGTGTGTGTGTGTGTGTGTGTGTGTGTGTGTGTGTGTGTGTGTGTGTGTGTGTGTGTGTAAGAAGGTAGCATGTACAGAGTGTGTGTCTGTGCGTGTATGTGTGTGTGAGTGAGTGAGTGAGTGAGAAGGTAGCATGTACAGAGTGTGTGTGTGTGTGTGTGTGTGTGTGTCGGAAAAATAGAATATCGTGCAAAAGTTATACTTTTGATGAGTATGGCTTACAGCTTATGAAAACCCCAAATACATAATCTCAGAAAATTAGAATATTACATGAAATCAATAAAAAAAAGGATTTTAAATACAGAAATGTCGGCCCTCTGAAAAGTATAATGCATATGTATATAGTTATATACACTAAATATATTAGTTTCACCTTTTATTTTGAATGACTGAAATACACGAACTTTTGCACGCTATTGTAATATTTCGAGTTTCACCTGTGTGTGACGTCGATGAATGACGTCTCGTCTTGCAGTTAACGATTTGTTCGTCACAGCCTGCGTGATTTCGACACTTTTTCAAGTTTGTGTTTTGAGTTTATAAAAAAAACCCTGATTATTGGTATTAAAATTCAGAATTGTGTTTTAGATTCATGAAAAAAACACAGACAGGTATCACCTTTCCTCCCTCACTTGCGGAGTCATCTTTCCTAAACCCTGGTTCATTTCTCATCCCGCAACCATTACATGAATTATTTTTACGGAACCCAATCCAATCTAACGTGTGTGTGTGTGTGTGTGTGTGTGTGTGTGTGTGTGTGTGTGTGTGTGTGTGTGTGTTCCCAGATCTCCTATAAAGCCGTCAGCTCCTTCGACCCTGTGCTGGATCTGTCTAACCAGAGCGGGAAGGTGGTGAAGATGGGGAATGAGACCAGCCTCGTGTTCCTGGGTCTGTATCCCGGCTCCACGTACTCCTTCAGCCTCAGAGCGAGCACCGCTAAAGGCTTCGGGCCGCCCGCCGTCACACAGGCCACAACCAAGATCTCAGGTCAGGATTCCCAGTTCAGCTCAAGCATCTGAAACTATCCTGATCCCACACTGGAGGAAGCAATGAGTGCTGGTTCAAGCTTGAAGTGCTGAAAACCTATTGTAATTGTAAGGATTTGTAAAACGCATCGTGCAGCCCAAACCGTAAGTGCTGGAGCCGTGAAACTTTGCCAGATGCTAGTACAAAAATCGAGGAGAGGTTATCAAAGTATGACCGCGATTGGCCCATAGGTGGCGCTACAGCGACCAAAAGTACTAAATCGCTCATAACTCCTATTTGACTTAGCCTCAAGGTTTTGACTTGGCTCAAGACGGACAAAATTTCGATTTCCAATTTCGATTTAGCTGAGAAAAATTTTCAGCTATGTCCAATTTTGTCCAAAACCTACTTTTGCGAACTAGTCCCTGGTTTTTCGCCCGATCGGAGCCAAACCAGTCTAGGGCAATTCTCTGGACTCTCTAGATGAATGATTGTCGAAAAAAAAGTTTTGCATTTGGGTGTCTGTAACAGGGTCATTTAGGAAAGGGGGCTTGACCAAAAACACTCAAAAGCCTATAAATCTTAAAGGAAAACTCAGAACTTCAAAAAAATTAATCAGCATATGTGTCATAACATGGTGAGGAAGCATGCAAAGTTTCATGGAGATCGGACCATAGGTGGCGCTATAACTGTCCAAAAAGTCAAAAAAGTCTCCTCCTTATTAGGGGTTCAAACACGATTGTAAGGATTTGTAAAACGCATCGTGCAGCCCAAACCGTAAGTGCTGGAGCCGTGAAACTTTGCCAGATGCTAGTACAAAAATCGAGGACAGGTTATCAAAGTATGACCCCGATTGGCCCATAGGTGGTAAATCAAGGTAAACTGAGATAAATCATGGTAAACTATGGTAAATCATGCTAGAATCATATTAAATCATACTAGAATGTGTTCAATTGTGGTAAATCATGCTAGAATAGAGTCAATCATGGTGAATCATACTATCACTTGGTATATCATGGTAAACTATGGTAAATCATGAAAAATCACACTAAAATGTTCCATCTATGATGTCAGAGGTTAAATGCTTGCTAAATAAAACTTAATGTCTTAAATGCTTATGTGCTTAAAGGCCTTAAATGCTTGAACCCCGATAAATGCTGCTCGCAGCTTTAATTTTATGTGTATTTCAATGATTGTAGTATATTTTAGTTCGATACTGCTTTTTATGAATTATTTTGTATTTTTAGGGGATTTTATGGTACTAAATTAGATCTACGCTGTATTTATAATCCATTTATTCGCTTTTTTGAGTATTGATCTGAAAATCAATTTCCAACTTCAAACTGGTAAATCTTAAATGTTTTAGAGCGACAGACTGAAGTTTGATCTCTTCTCAAACACGACACTTGGCAGATTATTGCTGAATTTTTATATGAAATATATATTTTCAAAAACACGTTTTACTCTAAACTTTGTTTGGCTGCAGTACCAAACGCTTCCACTAGAGGAAACTCTCATTCCTTTACAATGCGCTCGTTCTGACCGCGAGGAGCACACGTGACTATTGTTATCAGGACCGTTAACCTTTTTCGAATCGTGTCCATGCATTCTGTTTTGTTCACACAGCAAGAAAAAACACAATGTAAAGTTTTTCAGCCAAAAACAGCTGTAGAGCACCAGAGGGTTAAAATTTTGAGTTCATTGAAACTACAAATTTGATTTGTGCTGTTTTCCATGTTCATCTGTGTTTAGTGTGTGTGTTGCTGTTTGATCATGAAAAGCTGCAGTTCTTCTCTATATCAGAGTCAGTGTTTCTGAACTCCTGAACGAACGAACACGTCACAGTATTCCTCATTATAATAATTAATGCGCAGAATAAAGGGGCGGGGCCTGGGTGAGTTAGTTAGTAGTGTGTTAAACTGGCGGTTATGGAAAGGGGCGGGGCATTTCCCAAACACACTCAAAGCGCTCGACCAATCACAACACACTGCTCCAGCCGACCAATCAGAGCACAGTGTGCTTTTCAGGAGGAGGGGCTTCATAGAGACAGGAAGTAAACAGAGCATTACTGACAGACTGAAGAGAGGAGCCGCAACAATGGAGGATATGAGGAGAATAATCAACATTACAGCAGGAAAACCTGATCTAGTAGAGCCTGAAACTACATCACGGCTGGCGTAACAGGTCCTATTTTATGCAATGGAACAGAAACTCAAAATATTATGTCATCTGAACATCATTAATGAGTCTAAGATTATTTACCAAAAGAAAGCAGTAACACTAGTTTTTTTGTAACAGCGCCACCTAGGTACTCCACCAGAGGAATGAAACAAAGACATCTGCGTTTGTGTTTTTGCATCTTAAATGTAGTGATTTGAGTTGGTGTGTGTGTGTGTGTGTGTGTGTGTGTGTGTGTGTGTGTGTGTGTGTGTGTGTGTGTGTGTGTGTGTGTGTGCAGCTCCGTCGATGCCGGCGTACGATCAGGAGTCGCCTCTGAACCAGACGGACAGCAGCGTCACGGTTGTGCTGAAGCCGGCCCAGAGCCGCGGAGCTCCTGTCAGGTACAAACAATAATCATACATTTATATATATTTGTGACTCTGCACCACAACACCAGTCTCGAGTCGCACGGGGATATCTGTGGCAATACCCAATACACTGTAAGGGTCAAAATTATTGATTTTTCTTTTATGCCAAAAATCATTAGGATATTAAGTAAAGATCATGTTCCATGAAGAAATTTAGGAAATTTCCTACCGTAAATATATGAAAAAAATATATTTCTGTGAGTGGATGCAGCATATTCGTGAACATAAATGCACAACTTTAAAGGTGATTTACTCAATGTTTTGATTTTTTTGCACCTTCAGATTCCAGATTTAAAAGTAGTTGTATCTCAGCCAAATATTATCCTATCCTAACAAACCACACTTCAATGACAAGCTTATTTATTCAGCTTTCATGTGATGTATAAATCTCAATTTTAAAAAAATGACACATTTTGTGGTCCAGGGTCACATATGTCACGCCTTCATGCAGATAAAACACATAAAACAATTTACAAGCAGCAATAAAAAAAGCCTTATATTTAATATTCTCCTCATATGCTGATGGTTTAATCGAACTTGTAGTGTCATTAAAAACAAATATACACTCCAGCCACTACTTTAAGATGATTTCCAAAAAACGGCACATTTAACAGTATTTTACTGTAAAATTGCATGAATACATCTATTACAGTTTTTCATATAGTAGAATTAATTGGTTAACCGTAGCATTTTTACAGTTATCATTAGAGTGGTATTCTACAGTGCATGTGAATGTGAAGCAAAAGTGTGTATGTGTGTGTGTGTGTGTGTGTGTGTGTGTGTGTGTGTGTGTGTGTGTGTTCTCAGCTGGCTGTTATGATGGTATTTTTCCTGCTGTATTGTTTGTGGATTCCTCCGAGTGAGGGTCAGTCTTTGAAGCGGAGAACAAAGTGTGTGTGTGTGTGTGTGTGTGTGTTTCCCTGAACCGCTTTCATGTGTTTCCCCTGCCGGTGTCACATCGGCCCCTGAACGTCCCCGCGTGAACACACACTCTCCGGCCCTCGTTAGTAAACGCCACACGTGCTCAGGTGAACGCGTCTGAGAACATTTCAGACACAAATCAAACCAAAAATACCACTTTATAGACTTGCATTCTGTAAATGAAGATTTCTGCATTATTTTTCATGACATTTAAAGCATGAAGCAGAAACTGTGCTTGTTTTTCTCCTCTATTGTTTCGTATATGGAGAGAAGCGCTTCTGGAACCACAACACATGTGGGCGGGGCTTGATTGTGTCTGTGGGAGCTGATTGGATGGTTGTGGTTTGCTATTGGCTGATCTCATGTGAGTGACAGGTTATAGCCCCGCCCACATCATCAGAGAAGAGACGCTGCAAGAGGAACTGATTCTGATTCAAGATTAACACAATAATGATGATGTGCACCTATAAATCATTTAGAATAAATACTGTAAAATACATTTTGATCCTATGTTGGCTTTAGTTTAGACAGGGTTCAATAAGTGAAGGCCAATAACTGACATTCTTGATTCTTTGCTGCACTTCATTATGATTTGTTTCATAATTATATTATTTGATGTTTAAATGGCAAAACGTTTTAAAAGCTATATTTTTCGGCTGGTCTAAAACCTGAAAGATCTCGTCAATGTGAAAATCAAATGGGCAACGATTAATCGTATATAATTACACACACATGTATATATTTAAGAAAAATATGTTAATTATATATAAAATATAAATTATATATAAATACACAGTATGTACAAGCAAATATTTCTTAAATATATACATGCATGTGTGTGTAATTATATATACAAAATAGTAATACACAGCACACACACATATATTATGTAAACACAAATTTTTATTTTGGATGCGATTAATCTTTGCCCAGCACTAATATATATATATATATAAGTTGACCTAACTTGAAAAAATAAGGTTATGCAAATTACTCAAACATTTTGTCAAATTTCACTGTTTTGAATTGAAAATAGTCATTTAAATAATCCCTGTAGTTCATAACTGAATGTATCAAGACAAAAAAGATTAATAGAGCCGTTTTCAGCACATTAAGCATAAGATTAAGAGTGAATATGTGCATATTTTTTAAAGAAAACCATTGCAAATACTTCACAATAAATGTTAGTTCTTATCTTATCTTAAATCCCTTTAAATCCTTTCATTTAAAAGAATTAAATATACAAAGAATTTAAATGAATAGTGAATGTAAAAACAAGTTTACGACCTTGCATTTAAACCTCTGTAATGATGAAGTAAAAGATGGACATGTTTTTGATGTTTGAGTCTCAGATATTTCCTGCTGCATGTTTAATAAGAACATCTTCAGCAGAAGAATATTATATCATAAAGCGCTGGTTTAATATTGCACATCTCGGGACTGTACCGTAGTAAATTACAGTGATGTTTACCGCTATAATCTCTGCTGGATTACAATCATCTAATCTGATCAAATCATGTTTTTACCTCTTCGACAAAATAGGGAAATATGAAAAGCAAGATTTGATTATTGTGATCTAATCTCTCGTGATTGTGTTTCTCCGTGACGAGGTCGAAGGTCATTACGGCGGTGTCTTTTAGGTTGCTGGGGTCAGAGGTCAAACTCAGTGTCATGTGACATCAGATTATAATTAACCAAGAGCTGATCTCACTAACAAAACAGTTCATGGTAACACTTTATAGCACTTTATTAATGAATAACTACACTAATGAGTAACGCAATATTAATATTCTACTATTAACTAACATCAGTAACTACTATTGTTCATACCTCACTGAAGACTAACTATATACAGGTTCATAATTCATATTAATAATGCTTCGTTTAATTATTAATTCAATTAATCCAATCGATCCAAATAATTAATAGTTCCTTTAAAATGATGTAGTAACACTTGAGTCATTACTATTGGGTTACTGTTCCCTTTTATTATAAATTATGCATTATTAATATGAATTATGAACCTGTATATAGTTAGTCTTCAGTGAGGTATGAACAATAGAAGTTATTGATTAGCTATTAGAACGACCACATTCAACAGTGCTGTTACTCACTAATTCATTAATCAGAGTTTATTTTTAGAATATTAATATTGTGTTACTCGTTTGTTCCTGTTATTCATTAATGAAGGAACAGTGTTATAAAGTGTTTATTTGTGTTTATTTTGCATGAATGTCAAGCGCTGCAGTGTGAAGTGTGTGTGTGTGTGTGTGTGTGTGTGTGTGTGTGTGTGTGTGTGTGTGTGTGTGTGAGTGTGTGTGTGTGTGTGTGTGTGTGAGTGTGAAGTGTGTGTGTGTGTGTGTGTGTGTGTGTGAGTGTGAAGTGTGTGTGTGTGTGTGTGTGTGTGTGTGAGTGTGTGTGTGTGTGTGTGTGTGTTTGTGTGTGTGTGTGTGTGTTTGTGTGTGTGTGTGTGTGTGTGTGTGTGTGTGTGTGTGTGTGTGTGTGTGTGTGTGTGATTAGCCACTCAGCAGATGTTAGTCATTGATACGGGCCTGAAGAAACCAACAGAGACCAAACAAAGACGAAACTGTCCAAGAGTTAAAGAAATCTGACATTTGATACATTATTTTTTTGTGCAATTAGAAATCAGAAGCATAAATCCACCCACCCACACACACACACACACACACACACACACACGTTTGCTTGAACACAAATTGGATGTGACATGTAATCTCTGTGACCACACACACACACACACACACACAGTGGGAACGGTTGTGTCTGGAGGGCGTGCGTGCGCGCGCGCGCGCGTGTGTGTGTGTGTGTGTGTGTGTGTGTGGGGTGTTGGCTTTGAGAGGATTACTGATCTGTCTCAGTCGTGCGGTGATTGAAGCGGCGGCACAAACGCCTCGAGATCTTTCTAACACAGAATACATGTTTACAACAGAGAGAAACATTCACTCTTATCAGTTACAGCGGATTCAGTGTGTGTGTGTGTGTGTGTGTGTGTGTGCCCTTGCATGAGTGCGTGTGTGGGTGTGTGTGTGTTTGTGCCCTTGTGTGAGTGTGTGTGTGTGTGTGTTTGTAAGAATGTGTGAGTGTGTGTGTGTGTGTGTGTGCCCTTGTGTGAGTGTGTGTGTGTGTGTTTGTAAGAATGTGTGAGTGTGTGTGTGTGTGTTTGTGAGTGTGTGTGTGTGTGTGTGCCCTTGCGTGCGTGCGTGCGGGTGTGGGTTTGTGAGTGTGTGTGTGTGTGTGTGTGTGTGTGTTTGTATGTGTGTGTGTGTGTGTGTTTCAGCGCGTTGTTCTGCACATTCTGACCAGCACAGTCACAGTTCGCTTGTGCATTCACGTCATTTTGTGCAGATATAAGTCGGAATATTAACTTTATGTAATATGAATATCTCGTTAATCTCACATAGGATGCGTTTCAGTTTCCAGGTGCAATTCTCTCAATGATGTCATTTCAAACAGTAAGCCTAATATTTAAGATGTTCACTATTACTGTAGTATTAAAAATGTTTTTTTTTTCTCCAAAAACATTTATGCGTTATTATTAATAACTAGCACTTTTTTTGTTCTCGTATTACATTCATCAACAATATGGTTTGATTAAAGTAATGTCCGGCTTTTGGTTTCTTTATATGCAGCCCAATGTTATGCAACGACTTTGGCAATTTATTAAATAGTTTGTCAGGTAATCGATATTTTGGTAACACTACAATAAGCTCTCATTTGTTAATGCATTAACTAACATGAACTAGCAGAGAGCAGTAGCCTTGGCTAGTGTTAATATAATATCTGTGTTCGTGTTAGTTCACTGATGTTAACAGGTGCAACTTTTCATCTTAAACATGTCTTTATAGTTCATTAATTGTTGGTTCATGTTAACTAGTGCCACCAAAATGAAACCTTGTTATAAAGTGTTGCCATTTTTTAATAAAGAAAGATTGCCAATCAAGTGTAAAATGAATGTGAAAGGTTAAGTCAAGTCAAGTCAAGTGTATTTATATAGCGCTTTTCACAATATAAACTGCATCAAAGCAGCTTCACAGTATCAATCAAATAACATAACAATGTTTGTTTCTTAGTGAAAAAACATCCACGTTTGGTAGGGCTGATCAATGGTATTAATGCTTGGTTAATTATTTTGAATATCCCCAACTGAGCAAGCCAAAGGCAACAGTGGCAAGGAACCGAAAAACTCCATCAAGTGACCTACTGGTGTCCTAAAACTCCATCAGGTGACCCACTGGTGTCCTAAAACTCCATCAGGTGACCTACTGGTGTCCTAAAACTCCATCAGGTGACCTACTGGTGTCCTAAAACTCCATCAGGTGACCTACTGGTGTCCTAAAACTCCATCAGGTGACCTAATGGAGAAAAAAAAAAACCTTGGGAGAACCCAGGCTCAGTCGGGGGCCAGTTCTCCTCTGGCGTTTATGAACTAGAGGCCGGATTTACAGTAACTGTAATTTGATACAGAATTTTGTTTTATTTTATCACTTCGGGGTGGGTACGCGAACAGGAATCACAACATTTTATCTGTAGAGTGGGAAAGGGATCCTCCATAGGGAGAGGCTAGTTGGCACTTCAGCACTGCGTTGTCATCGGGTCCAGGCAAAGCTCCTAGTCAGATCTGGATACGGCCTGGATCCGGTCGGCTGCGGGAAAACCTCGGGATAAACAAAGACACTAAAATTAGCGTAGATGCCATTCTTCTTATGATGATGTAACGAGTACATCAGGATTTAAGGGAAGTGTTCCCAGTTCCGGCTGACCTAATCTATGCAGCCTAACATTGAATTATAGAAGTCTATAATATATTATGTGTATGCTAGGTCAAAGAGATGTGTTTTTAGTCTAGCTTTGAACTGACAGAGTGTGTCTGCTTCCCGGACAATGGTAGGAAGACTGTTCCAAAGTTTTGGTGCTAAATAGGAAAAGGATCTACCGCCAGCAGTCGATTTTGATATTCTAGGTATTATCAACTGGCCCGAATTTTGAGATCGCAATAGACGTGAAGGACTATAATGCGTTAAGAGCTCGCTCAAGTACTGCGGAGCTAAACCATTTAGTGCTTTGTAAGTAATCAACAATATTTTAAAATTTATACGATGTTTAATAGGCAGCCAATGCAGTGTTGACAGAACCGGGCTAATATGGTCATATTTCCTGGTTCTAGTAAGAACTCGAGCTGCTGCGTTCTGGACCAGCTGTAGTTTATTTATTAAGCGTGCAGGGCAACCACCCAGTAGAGCATTACAATAATCTAGTCTTGTTGTCATGAAAGCATGAACTAATTGTTCCGCATTTGTTAATGAGAGCATATGTCGTAATTTAGATATATTTTTAAGATGGAAAAATGCGGTTTTACAGATACTAGACACATGACTTTCAAATGAAAGATTGCTATCAAAGAGCACACCCAGGTTCCTAACCGACGACGAAGACTTAACAGAGCAGCCATCAAGTTTTAGACAGTATTCTAGGTTATTACGTGTGGAAGTTTTTTGTCCAATAATTAGAATCTCTGTTTTTTCAGAGTTTAGTAGTAGGAAATTACTAGTCATCCAATTTTTTATATCAGCTATGCATTCCGTTAATTTTGTGAATTGGTAAGTTTCGTTAGGTTTTGAAGAAATATACAGCTGAGTATCATCGGCATAACAATGAAAGCTAATTCCATGTTTCCTAATGATATGGCCTAATGGTAGCATGTACAGAGTGAACAGCAGCGGTCCTAGTACTGAGCCTTGTGGTACGCCATACTGAACTTGTGATCGATAAGACATCTCTTCATTTACTGCTACAAACTGATAACGGTCAGATAAGTATGATTTAAACCATGCTAGTGCAATTCCACTAATGCCAACATAGTTTTCCAGTCTATTTAAAAGAATGTTGTGGTCAATTGTGTCAAATGCAGCACTAAGATCAAGTAACACTAATAGAGAGATACAACCACGATCGGATGATAAAAGTAAATCATTTGTAACTCTAATGAGAGCTGTCTCAGTACTATGGTGCGGTCTAAATCCTGACTGAAAATCCTCGCAGATATCATTTCTTTCAAGAAAGGAACACAGTTGTGAGGATACTGCTTTTTCTAATATCTTTGACAGAAAAGGCAGATTTGAGATCGGCCTGTAATTGACTAATTCTGAAGGATCAAGTTGCGTTTTTTTAACAAGCGGTTTTATCACAGCCAGCTTAAAGGTTTTTGGTACATATCCTAGAGACAAAGACGAATTAATGATATTAAGAAGAGGATCTATGATCTCTGGAAGCATCTCTTTCAATAGCTTAGTCGGTATAGGGTCTAACATACAAGTTGTTGATTTAGATGAATTAACGAGTTTGCGGAATTCTTCCTCTCCTATAGCAACAAATGAAAACAATTTTTCCTCAGGGAGACTACAATGCACTCCCTGATGCGATACTGTAGTAGACGGTTGCATAGTTATAATTTTGTCCCTGATATTATCAATCTTATAAGTGAAGAAGTTCATAAAGTCATTACTGCTGTGTTGCTTGGAAACTTCTGTGCTTAAAGCTTTCTTTTCGTTAGTTTAGCCACTGTTTCAAATAAATACCTAGGATTATGTTTATTTTCTTCTAATAGGGTTGAAAAATAAGCAGATCTAGCAGCTTTTAAAGCCTCTCTGTAAGCAATCGAGCTCTCTTTCCATGAAATCCGAAATACCTCTAGTTTTGTTTTCTTCCAGTTGCGCTCCATTTTTCTGGCTGCTCTCTTAAGGGCCTGAGTGTGCTCGTTGTACCACGGCGTTGGACTATTTTCTTTAATCTTCTTTAAGCGCAACGGAGCAACTATGTCTACAGTGCTGGAAAAGAGAGAGTTAAAAGTTTCTGTTGCAATATCAAGTTCTTCTAAGCTATCCGGGATGCTGAGATGATGAAACTGATTAGGAAGATTATTGATAAAGCAATCTTTAGTGGCAGAAGTTATAGGTCTAACATATTTATAACACGGAGTCGGCTTTGCAGCCTTGGCTAAATGTAATTTACATGAGACTAGATAATGGTCTGAGATGTCATCGCTCTGCTGCAGAATTTCAACTGCATCAACATCTATTCCATGTGATAATATTAGATCTAGAGTATGATTACGACAATGAGTGGGTCCTGACACGTGTTGTCTAACTCCAATTGAGTTTACAATGTCTTTAAGTGCCAATCCCAATGCATCTTTTTCATTATCTACATGTATATTAAAATCACCAACAATTAGTACTTTATCGTTAGCCAATACTAATTCTGATAGAAAGTCCGCAAATTCTTTGATAAAATCTTTATGGTGCCCTGGTGGCCTGTATACAGTAGCCAGCAGAAATCTCAAACGTGATTTATCGTTTACACTATATATTTTTACATTAAGCACCAACACTTCAAAAGAATTATATTTAAAAATAGATTTCATAGTGGTTTTGAAAATATTACTATAAATTACAGCAACACCTCCCCCTTTGCGTTTTAGACGAGGTTCATGTTAATAACAGTAATCTTGTGGGGTTGACTCATTTAAAGTAATGTAATCGTTTGGTTTTAGCCAGGTTTCTGTCAAACACAGCACATCTAGATTATAATCTGAAATCATATCATTAACTATGAGCGATTTTGAAGTAAGGGATTAAGGAATGGCACACTGGTTCAATAGGCTACTGTATTTATGTATTTATGTTGAAGTTATGAAAGAATTATCGGTATCGGGCAAAATGTTCATATCTGTGCATCTCTATATATTTTCAATAAACCATACTTGCATTATATGTGTTCCAGAAAGCATAGATAATTGTATTGCCTTATACTGTAATATTTCATATCTAACAATTGTATCACACTCCAAAAAAAACGTACGTTTTTAATTATTGTTTTTACCTTGTTTTCCTGTTAAAATGTCTAAGAATTCTTAAAAACAAATGCAACTAATATTTTATCTTTAATATGTGTCTTTTGTCTCACTGCACTGGCAGATTCTCAAAGTGAAAACCCTCCAAAAACACACACATATTAAAGACAATATTGTGTTACTGCGCTGCAGCTCTAGTACATTTATCTTGCGTTAAAGGTAGACTGCAAAAATAATAATAATAATAATAATGTTCTTCCTCAGTTTCTATCTCGTTCTCCAGCACTAATATCTAAATATTCATACATCAAGACACATTTACTGGAGAAGAAGCAAAATTACTGAAGATATTAAGATTTTTTGGTATTTAAATGAAGTGAGTTTGTGCTTAAAATGAGAACAAATATCTGCCAATGGAGTCAGAAAAATAAGAAAAGAAATACTGAGAAAGAACAGGATGTTTTGCAGAGAGAGAGAGAGAGAGAGAGAGAGAGAGAGAGAGAGAGAGAGAGAGAGAGAGTGAGAGAGAGAGAGAGAGAGAGAGAGAGAGAGGGTTCTTTAATCAGGCCAATAGAAAGCCTCCATCTCTCTCTCATTCGGGCTCAAACACACACACACACACACACACACACACACATCTCTCACTCATACGGGCTCAAACACACACACACACACACATCTCTCTCTCATATGGGCTCAAACACACACACACACACACACACACACACACATATCTCTCACTCATACGGGCTCTCACACACACACACACACACACACACACACACATCTCTCACTCATACAGGCTCTCACACACACACACACACACACACACACACACACACACACACACACACACACACACTCTCTCTCTCTCTCTCTCTCTGCAGTCGATGGCAATGGTCAGTCACTCCCCATTCATATATGATGGTTATATATACTGTATATATACTGTAATCGCTCTGACTGACGGCTGTGATAACAGTGTGATGAGAGTGAAGCCGCTTACAACAAACACTATACGATATAAAAGTCATGAAACATGTTTTACACTCTTAGAAGAAAAGGTT
>CM060617.1:1087500-1090000 GCA_030578275.1 Meda fulgida | reverse complement strand
GAGAGGAAAGTGATGAAGATTCATCTGATTCTAGTAGTGTTTATTCTCAGGCGGATTATTGTATTCGGGGTTATGATGCTCAAAACATCAAACAGTTTCTGAGAATTACGAAAAATAAGCGGAATGTAAATGTTGAAAATCATTTCCCGAATGCTCAGTTATTGGTGGAAAGGTCGCGGGCTTTAATGAGCGAGGGGTGTTTTACTGATAGAGAGGTGTACCGACTGAAGAAAATTGTAAGGAAAATTAGCATGGAGGTAGGCAGCAATGATGGTGTTTAAAATGGTGAATTCCATGGTCCCTGCTGTAATGCTTGTATGGGGCTTTTTGTTGTTGGGTATATTATCAAGTATGAGTAACATCAATATTGCATCCCTGAATGTAAATGGTGTAAGGGATAGCAAAAAAAGAGCGGAGATGTATGAGTTGGTTAAACAAAAACATTTTGATGTTGTGTTACTTCAGGAGACCCATAGTGACGTACAAAATGAAGTAAATTGGGCCATGGAATGGGATGGGCTTTCCGTTTTGAGTCATAATAATTCACTTAGCGCTGGAGTTGCTGTTCTTTTCTCTAAAAATTTCACCCCTGTTTCTTACGAAGTGGATGAGATTATAAAAGGAAGAATTTAAAAAATTAGGGCTGTTGTTGAGAATCAAGTGTTTGTTTTTATGTGTGTATATGCTCCTACTGCAACTACAGATAGAATACTTTTTTTAGACTCCTTATGTTTGGCTTTAAAAAAAGTGTACTAATGATGATATTTTAATTCTTGGTGGTGATTTTAATTGTACTGAAAAAAACATGGATAGAAATCACCTTGAACCTCACATGTTGTCACGTAAAAGGCTTATACAACTTATTAACACACATGAACTCAGTGATATATGGAGGACTTTTCATAGAGATTGTAGACAATATACATGGACTCATGTTCGAGATAAGATTGTGTCTATAGCACGGTTAGACAGATTAATTTGTTATAGTCATCAGAGTAATGTTTTTAGAAGTTGTAGTATTTTCCCGGTTTCTTTCTCTGATCACTGTATGGTTCAATGTTCTGTTTTTTTGAGCTTTGTAAAACCACAGAGTGCATACTGGCACTTTAATAATGCTCTCTTAAATGATAAAGATTTTAAAGATATTTTTGAATTTTTTTGGAAGGATTTTAGAGACTCGAAGTCAACGTTTAGCTCATTACAACAGAGGTGGGATATGGAAAAGCCCAAATTAAGCAATTAAGTCAACAGTATACAAAAAATGTTACTGCAAATATAGACAGGTCCATGAAAGTTTTAGAGATGGAAATTGTACAATTGCAAGAGCAGTTAGAATCTAATGGACACTGGACTTTTATGAGGGGTATTTCAGAGAAAAAATCCAAGTTGGATGATTTATTGGAGACGAAAGCAAAAGGGGCTTTGATTAGGTCACGTTTTCAAAACGTGGACCAAATGGATGTACCGTCTAAGTTTTTTTTTGGCCTGGAGAAAAAGAATGGTCAAAAACGATGTTTTCATTCATTGCGATCTGGCTCTGGGAGAATGTTGACTGATGTAAATGAAATTCGCAAAAGAATTTTTAGTTTTTACAAAGAGTTATATAAAAACGAGCTAAAAGAAGAACAAAATATAAGTAATTCCTTTTTAAAAAAAACTTCCTCAAGTTTCTATTGAGTCTAATGTTGATCTGAGTGGTGCGCTGCGCCTGGAAGAGCTGGAAAAAGCACTCCAGAGTATGGCACTTGGGAAGGCCCCAGGTATAGATGGTCTTACTGTTGAGTTTTTTTTAAAACTTTCTGGTCCGTGGTGGGGGAAGATTTGCTTGAGGTTTTAAATGACAGTTTTACAAATGGTCATTTGCCGTTGAGCTGTCGTAGAGCTGTCCTTACCCTTCTACCAAAAAAAGGAGACCTTACAGAAATTAAATGTTGGAGACCAGTGTCAGTGCTGTGTAGTGACTATAAGATACTCTCTAAAGCCCTTGCTAATAGACTTGCAGGGGTTTTGGAGCAAGTGATTCACTCTGACCAAACATATTGTATCCCGGAGAGGTCTATTTTTGATAATATATCGTTCATCCGCGATATTTTTGACCTGAGTAAAATGAAAGAGTTTGATGTTGGCCTAATCTCTTTAGATCAGGAGAAGGCCTTCGATAGGGTTGAACACCAATATCTTTTAAAAACTCTAGAGGCTTTTGGTTTTACTAAAGATTTTGTGGGAAAAATTAAGGTTTAATATGATGATATTGAAAGTATTCTTAAGGTTAACGGTGGCTTATGTGCTCCTTTTAAAGTGGAAAGAGGTGTAAGACAAGGTTGTCCTTTGTCGGGTATGTTGTACTCTATTGCAATTGAACCTCTGTTATGTAAGGTTGGAGAAAATATAAAAGGTTTAAATTTACCTTTTTCTGGTAAAACTGTTTCACTATCAGCTTATGCTGATGATGTAGTGGTCTTGATTAGTGACCAAAAGGACATTGATACAGTGGTAAATA
>CM060617.1:1080000-1082500 GCA_030578275.1 Meda fulgida | reverse complement strand
ATAATCCCCGCCCCTGGGAACACGATTTATAGATTATCATGACAGAATATGCTAATCAATGACTAGAAGACAGTTAACTCCACATCAGATACAACATCATCAACTAACCTTCAGAAATGTCCTGTTGCTTCTTCTTGAGTCTCTCCATCTTTCTGACTCTGATTTAAACATAAAAGGCGAAACGTTTTTGAAACGTTCAGTGTGTGTGTGTGTGTGTGTGTGTGTGTGTGTGAGGTAATCAGAGCTGCTAACACACACTAGAGATGCGCGGATGAGCTCCAACGTCACCCGAATCCGCAGCCAAAAACAAATCATCCACCAGCACCAAGAATTTAGATGGTCAAATTACAATTATTCTTCTGTTGTCATGCGTGATGATAAACGGATGATCACCATCAACAGCGACTCGCGACGCTAGAGTTGATGCGCGCTTCTGGTGACATAATACACTGAGGAATGCTGCTTTTAAACGAACAGTTCTTTAAAACAACATTCATTTGACAGAATTTCATTTTCTTAAATGGCATAAAAGGCTTTACTCCCTTGAAACTTAAACTGGAACGTCACTGTTTCTGTCACTGCGACTCCCTGAACACACACACACACACACACACATGCGCGCGCGTGCGTGCTCTTGTAGCTCCGGGAGCAGCAGCTCATTTGCATTTAAAGGGACACACACATAAAAAACAGCGTGTTTTTGCTCACCCTCAAAAAGTGACGATTTTAACATGCTATATAAAAATATCTGTGGGGTATTTTGAGCTAAAAATTTCACACACACACACATACACACACACACACACACACATTTTAATACTTTTATTTGGATCTGAAAGACATTACAAAGAAAACAAGACCCAAATACTCTGGTAAGGGTCTTTGACAAAGTGACAGATCTACGATTCATGGCTCACATACTGGTACAGGTCCTGACCTTTATAATACTCAACACACTAAGGATAAACAAAACATCTCCGTCTCCATATCTGCATGCTCCCTAGAGTGGCTGAAACAGAGCAGAATTTTGCAAGCCTTTTTGCCTCCTTTTTTTGCAGCCCCCCTAACTGCATCCCCGGACCACACTCTTATGGACATGGCCTAAACTTCCAAACACCAGAATTATTCATTTACAGTTGTAACCAAGTTGATAAATGAGATCTACAAGTGGTTGATATTTCAATAGTTTGGAGTAGTAACACGTATCCATATACAGGTCAAAACAGCAGACCACCTCAAACACACATAGACTTCGTAACCTCATTTACAATTACAATGTCAGGAGTATTTGGAATGTTTTTAAAATACTCACTGTCAGCTACATTATGATGAAACCAGTTAAACTGTACAGTGCTATGCTTGTAAATCTTACTATCATGTCCACAGATTCCCTTTTGCAACCAGATCAACCAAACGGTCATGTCTGGCCACATAGAGTCCTTTATAAAGTCCTTTATAATTGTAGCATCCATTTAATATGTGAGCAACCGTTTCATTCTCCTGCTGAGTTGGATGTAATATACAGTAGGGTTCATGCTTTGATGGATACCATCTTGCCAAATTGTACCTCGTTAGGAGACACTGTAATCTTGCTTTAATCATGAATATTTTAATGTCATCTGAGATTGCGGGGTTTGCCAGTACAGAATGAGACACTGAATGGTCAGAAAATTGAAGTAGTGCAAGTTTTCCTTGTAGTCTGAGACCCGTCTAGCGCTGTCCGTTCTGGGTCAGTCTAAGATGGAGAATTGAAGCTCTTGCATGTTTAATCTGTAACTGGTGAGGTGTACTGTCATTATTGAGGATCGCCAAGGTGGAAACCAGTGGATCGGTGATTATATTATCGTCCAGAGCAACTACTTCTCCGTCGGGACCCAGCCAGGACAGCTGTATCCCTGTACGGCAGCAGAGATCGTTTAAATCCAGCCAATCGGAGCGCACTCCAAATCCGGCTGCTCTGATGTCTAACTTTCCGTTCTGCTTTAATTTAAAACCAAGAAACTGGCACTCATTAGTGGAGGCAGCAGGTATTTTGGGACGTTGTAGATGTAAAAACAGTGATTCGCGTGCTGGTTCTCTGACAGTTGTATCGTCATTGTTGAGCATGTTTAGAAGATGTCCTGTTCTAGAAGCGGTGTAGAGCCATTCGATGTTTGGGGCGCCGAGACCTCCGTCTCTACGCGGCTGGAAGATAATGTCCCGAGTAGTACGGCTATTTAGACAGAACCATTTCCTCACCAGCTTTACCGGTTCGTCGTTCATCGCTGACAATGTGCATTGTGGAATATGTACGTTTGGGAAAAGGTGTTGGATTTTAGCGCTGCGATCAGCCTAATGGCTTCAACTTTCATCATTATGGGGAGTGGGGCAGCATCAATCAACCCAAGTCTTCGGATGTACTCGTGACACAGATCTGTGATCTGTTCCTCCCAATCGCCACCGATGGTAAATTTATGGCCCAGATACGGATATGTTTCATGGCATTCATACAGTGAAACAT
>CM060617.1:1057500-1072500 GCA_030578275.1 Meda fulgida | reverse complement strand
TCTCACACACACACGTATGCCACCATGTCTGCTTGTGTTCATTTTATATATCGTTTTCAAACATTAATATTTTTTACTTTTTCTTTCCTTCCATCTTCATCCCCCTCCACTGCTTAAATCCCTCCACCACCCCACTGGGCAGGAGAACCTATCAGTCCTACACTTACTACCTGTAAGTAAAACACCTTTGTACATTGTTAGTGTCATGCTGTGTTCAACCCTGCATGACTGACCCGTGCGCTCGCATCTTTCCATCCTCCAGACACAATATTCAGTCAATCAACACTCCGCCTCACATATGCAGTGCAATTTTTTAAAATTGTTTTGGGATATTATGACCGAATGAGATCGATATTGAAGTTTTGATGTGATTTTCCATCTGCTGTGAAATGCCTGTCTGTGAATGCTGTACCTCCTCCAATCAGAACCGTGTATTTAGAGTTATTATTAGGGGCCAAGCACTATTGTATCCGCTGGCATTCTCTTTATTATTATTCTTCCGTTTCTTCCTCTTCCGCTCTGGGAGTCTATGGCAGCCCATAGAACCGCTTGCGGGAAAGTTATCAAATTTGGCACACTGATAGAGGACAGTCTGATGTGTCACCACACCAAATTTGGAGTCTCTAACACAATCTGTCTAGCGCCACCAACTGTGCAAAGTTTCACTCATGTTTATGCTAATAACTTTTGAACTACACGGGCTAGAAACAAAAATGTGGCGTTGTTTTCCGTCATGAAAATTCGTCCGCCATTTTGAATGATCAGAAATAACAACTTTTTTGAACTCGTCTGATTTTCATGCAAATTGAAGCCAATCTTTTTCAGACAATGATGGCAAAATTTATTGAAAGCTTTTTGATGAACCCAACCATTATCGAATAACACGCAAACTAATTTTACGTAGCCCTTGTGAAAACAGACGTAAGGCTGTATCTCCACAACGCTTTATCGTATTCAGACCAAACTTGGGACACGTCATCACAAGCATGACCTGAGGCTACATGCAGCGTTTCGGCGCGGCGCCACCTACTGGTCCAGAGATACGTAAAAGTTTTGGTTTTGCTTATAACTTGTCCAAAAAGGATTTTGGATTTGTCCAAAAATTATCTCGTTAGAATCTGAGCGTCATGCCGAGTCGACTGATATCCAATTATTCCATATCAACCATATTAGGCATCAGCCATTTTGAATTTTGTACCAAAATGCTGTATTTTACGAACGCATGAACATATCATTACGAAACTCTGTATGGGTCATCAGTACGATGCCTGAGAAGTTACGAACTAGCGCCATCTAGTGGTAAAACCAAATTTTCAAATGCTTATAACTCTGGACTTGGTTGACTTATTTTCAGGGGAGTCATCACCTTAGATTCCTGAATCCTTGCCGAGTCCAACAATACCAAACATGCTAGGTTTCGCCTTACGGTTTGTGTAGCGTTGTGATTTAGCGCTAAAAAAACATTTGCCAATATCTTCGAAACACGTAGGGAGTTTGGAAACATAGGTCACTGTTTAAATGCTTATGCCCAAATGTCGAAATATTAATAGTAAGTGGCAAGAAAATGCAAACAAAGTCAGGTGTGAGTAATTTTTTATGTGTTTATACATATAAATGTCTATAACTCCAAAACAAAATAGATATTTTCACCAAATTTGACACACATGTATGGGCTCACTCTGAGGACACATAAACAAAATTGTGGCATCGTGCCTCTTGTTGGCGCTATAATAGAACAAAACATGAAATTACCATTTACTTCAATACAGTATTGTGATATAAAATGCTATACTTTATGAACGCAATAGTGCATCGTTACGAAACTCGTCGGCACCATGCCTTGAAGGTATTATAACAAAATTTCCAAAAACGCTAAATAACTTTTGAATAAATTTGCCTATTGTGATGACACTGGTCTTACAAGATTCCGTGGGTTATGCCAAAAACATAGATACTAATTTTGCCATAGTCAGCCAAATTTCATGTCTGCCATCTTTATTTTCTTTTAAAACCTACTTTTTCGAATTTCTCCTAGACCGTTTTAAATCGTTTTCGCCGCAGCAAATTTGAGGCATGATGCCAAAGTGACTAGTTTTTTATCTCAGGTTTTATCTCTGCAATGCCTTGACATATTGTTTGTGTCATTGTCCCCTCACTCAACACCACATTGATTTAGTAACTGCGCCACCTATTGGGCAAAAGCGACAACCCATTAAATCATATTATTAGTGACTGTAAATGATTTTTTTCACCCATTTTGCCTAAAATCATCTTAAAATGCCTTTAATTGCTCATTGTTGCAGTTGGTCTGACACTCCCTGCCATGTTGTCATGTCTTGTCGTCTTCTTGCGCTTGGCCCCGATAACGGCTGCTCGCAACTATATTCATTATTATTATTATTATTATTATTATTACAGATGTGATTGATATAAGAGCTCATTCTACTTGTAGATAACTGGAATAAAAACTTTCCCGAGGATAATTGTCCTTGTCTTATCCAGCACAGGGATGGGAAAACATACTTTTCCCAAACCTAAAATTACCCTTCATCTCATAAATCATCATAATCATCATCGCTCCATAAGCATTAATCCCAATCACTACACGCTTTTGCTTGAGTTTTCCTGCATGCTGGTTGTTTTTTGCATGTAAATGAAGCCCATCATCCTAATATTTTCAGTTTTTCTAACACGTGTTTCATGGATGATTGCTTTGTACTGTTGGTTTGTTTGTTAGTTAGTTTGTTTATCATTTTGAGCGTTTGCATATTTTTAGAGGTGGGAATCAAGAACTGTTTTGTGTATAAAACCAGTTCCCAAAATACTGGAACCAATTGAAAATGCTCTTAGTGTTTCCCGTTTATTCTGCTCTGCTGTGGAAAATAAATAGTTATGGACTGAATGCAATTGTAAACAGCAAACAGCAAATACTATTATAGTCTTTATGATAACTTAAAGCCTTTATATTTAATGCATTATGAAAGTATTTTATACTTTGGTTATAATCATTACAATAAATTATATAAAATTATAATCATTAGTCATTATAATCTGAACACACATCTGTATACTGTATCAGTGTATCAGTGTCAGTCATTATAATCTGAACACACATCTCTATACTGTATCAGTGTATCAGTGTCAGTCATTATAATCTGAACACACATCTGTATACTGTATCAGTG
Source organism: Meda fulgida (assembly GCA_030578275.1). Taxonomy (NCBI): domain Eukaryota; kingdom Metazoa; phylum Chordata; class Actinopteri; order Cypriniformes; family Leuciscidae; genus Meda; species Meda fulgida. The sequence goes on along the minus strand of CM060617.1, from coordinate 1,069,315 downwards.
TATCAGCGTCAGTCATTATAATCTGAACACACATCTGTATACTGTATCAGTGTAGACAGTGTCAGTCATTATAATCTGAACACACATCTGTATACTGTATCAGTGTATTGGCGTCAGTCATTATAATCTGAACACACATCTGTATACTGTGTCAGTGTATCAGCGTCAGTCATTATAATCTGAACACACATATGTATACTGTATCAGTGTATTGGCGTCAGTCATTATAATCTGAACACACATCTGTATACTGTGTCAGTGTATCAGCGTCAGTCATTATAATCTGAACACACATCTGTATACTGTGTCAGTGTATCGGCGTCAGTCATTATAATCTGAACACACATCTGTATACTGTATCAGTGTCAGTCGTTAAGATACTGAACGCCAGTGGGCGGGGCCTATGGTGCGATAATGTGTAACTATTTGTCTATGTCTTGCTCTGGAGGCGGGCATATGCAAATGTATTTGCTTGTGTGACGTTACAGATACTAATGTAGTTAACTAAAATGTAAGCTTACTGTAAAGTTTTATCGTACAGGTGAATAGAGGTAGAAAGAAGTGGAACTGGAATCCGCAACAAATCGATTTCTCATGACTTCCATCCCTCTTTATTTAGAAATTACACACACACACGCACACACACACACACACACACACACACACACACACACACACACCCACAAACACACACTCACTCTCTCGAACTCACTCACTCACTCTCCACACATACACACACACACACACACACACACACATACTCTCTCTCTCTCTCACACTTACTCACTCACTCTCCACACAGACACACACACACACACACACACACACAGACACACATATACGCTCACATACACTCACATAAACTCACACTCTCACACACATACACACACACACTCGGCCAAGTCCAGTCCAGTATTGATTTAACATGGCAGTGAGAGTGTCAATCATAACTGTGCTGTTGTCAGTCATTAGGATCTTCAGAGTGTGTTCTCGTCTCAGGACTGGCTCTCAGACACACACTGATGTCCTCCTGTGCTTCCGCTCGGCCAGGTGATTGACGTGTGTGTGTGCTCACCGGTGTACAGGCACAGGATTGGTGCAGGATTCAGCTTTATAATGCTCCTGTTTCTGTCATGTCATCAATACGCTGGACAGTTTCACCTCTGCTGTCAGCGGTGTCCCCGAGGAGCCCATCAACACACACTCAAAGTGTGACAGGCCGAGAGCGTAACAACACACTCATAGTGTGACAGGCCGAGAGCGTCGAGGTCTCGAGGATTTTTCACCCCGCTCCAACTGTGCAATAAAAGCTGCAACAGAAAGTGGCTCAATAAATAGAGACGGATGGAATGAGAGAGATTCGTTTGATTCATGAACTAATCTTTTCAGTGAACTGCTCTAAATGATTCGTTCTAGTGCAACGATTTTCTGACCTTTTGTCCGACAAACCCCTGATATATTGAACTGACATCAGCAAAACGTGAACATTGAAATAATATCTTAAAGTTGCAGGGGTTCGTCGGACAAAAGGTTTGAAAATCGCTGCGCTGGAATGAATCATTTAGAGCAGTTCACTGAAAAGATTCGTTCTAGCGCAGGGATTCTCAAACCTTTTGTCCGACAAACCCCTGATATATTAAGTTATTCTTTCAATGTTCACATTTCTCTGATGTCTGTTCATGGTCACATGACATGCAGGTGAACGAATAAATATAGTTTATCTACTATATAGAACCTTTATAGTACAGTGGAGAACATCCAGTAACACACGTTTCATTGATGTAATTAACCGAAATATTAAATCCACGCAAATAATATACCGGAGTGTTTCTAGTCTTCCATCAGTATCGGGGCTCGCATCATATTTTATTTTCCCTTTTTATATTGTTATGCACAAATAATCATGTTCTTACTCAGTGTTTCTGACTCGTTTATAATATCTAAAATATCTTTTTTTTCTTGTTTTAAGCACAAACTCACTTGATTTTGATACATTTCAGTTTTAAACAAGACTTAATATCCTAGTCAAATATAGCTTTAATTTGAAATCTGTAACTCTAACTAGTAATTCAGTCCATTAAATATCTAGTAGTCTTAAAGGATTAGTTCACTTTTAAAAAACATTTGCTGATAATGTACTCCCCCCATGTCATCCAAGATGTCCATGTCTTTCTTTCTTCAGTCGAACAGAAATGAAGGTTTTTGATGAAAACATTCCAGGATTTTTCTCCATATAATGGACTTCAATGGGGTCCAAACGCTTCAAGGTCCAAATGAGCGTTTCAGTGCAGCTTCAAAGGGCTTTAAACGCCACCAGACGGTGAATAAGGGTCTTATCTAGCGAAACCAGCGCCATTTCACAAATACATAAAGTTAAAGTTTTATAAGCACAAACGCTTGCCTTGCTCTGTTCTGTGATGCGCGTTCGTGACGTCACGTAATACGCACTTATGTTAGCAAGGTCACGCTTTTCCTCTGTGTATTCCGGTTCAGAAAGGCGTAAAACTGCACCTCATCTTCTCCTCGAAGCTCAAAATCGCCCGACATCGTTGTTTTACCTTTTAACTTCCTTTTTTTGTAAACGGCGTTTGACTTTGTTTGCACGTTCAACTTGTAAACACTGACTCGCACAGACGTCAAGCGTGACCTTTTCAGCGTAATTGCGTATTACGTGACGTCACGAACGCGCATCACAGAACAGAGCAAGGCGAGCGTTTGTGCTTATAAAACTTAAACTTCTTTATTTATTTGTGAAATGACGCTGGTTTCGCTAGATAAGACCCTTATTCACCGTCTGGTGGCGTTTAAAGCCCTTTGAAGCTGCACTGAAACGCTCATCTGGACCTTGAACCGTTTGGACCCCATTGAAGTCCATTATAAGGAGAAAAATCCTGGAATGTTTTCATCAAAAACCTTCATTTCTTTTCGACTGAAGAAAGAAAGACATGGACATCTTGGATGACATGGGGGGAGTTATCAGCAAAAGTTTTTTTAAAGTGAACTAATCGTTTAATCTGACTGCATTATCTTTCACACGCTTCAGTTTTGTATTTCTCTAGTTTAGTTGTAGTGACTCAGAGTGACTCGAAATGTTGTTTTGTGTCTTTAGTCTCTGTTGGGTCTCAATCGTCGACTGATCCCAGTCCAGCGCGCTGCACGATACCCGCTGTTCCCCACTGTTCCCAGTGTCCGGACGCCTCTAATGAAGGCGCTTTTGTTTCGGACACACACGTTAAAGGCCGAAAATAGCCACTGAAATGTGCGAGAACACAATAACCTCGATCTCTGGTGTGCCGTCACACTTTGAAGTGTGTGTTTCCTCTACAGGAGTCAGTCAATTAGGTGTGTGTGTGTGTGTGTGTGTGTGTGTGTGTGTGTGTGTGTGTGTGTGTGTGTGTGTGTGTGTGTGTGTGTGTGTGTGTGTGTGTGTGTGTCAAGTCGTCACGATCCCCGTTTTCCAGATATGAGATGTTTTTTTGCTGCTTAATTCATGAAACATTATCAAATAGATTCAGAAATGAGGGTCTGTGTGAAATAGAATTTGACTTTACGCTTGTGAGACCCTCAGATGTAGAGCTTATATGGGAATTGAATTTAAATGTGTATTTTGAATTGAACTGTAGAGCTGCTTATAGCTGAATTAAACTTGTTTCATAATTAATTAACTTTACAGTTATTGAACTGAACTGAATCAACACTGAACTGAACTGAATCAACACTGAACTGAATTGAATCAACACTGAACTGAATTGAAACAACACTGAACTGAATTGAATCAACACTGACTTGAATATATTAAACACTGAACTGAATTGAATCAACACTGAACTGAATCAACACTAAACGTCTCGGTTACATATGGTAACCCTCGTTCCCTGAGGGAGGGAACGGAGACGTAGGTCATGACTGACCAATAGGAATCTCGCCAGAGAGGCCAATCTACTTCGAGTGAAACTAAAACAGGCCAATGCACATTGGCGTGCAATCATTTGCATCAGCTGCGCGACCTCGTTAGCGCGGGTATTTAACAAGCAGCTGAGCGATTGCACAGTTAGTTTTTTGCTGAGGAGCCAAGCCTGAGAAGCTGGCCGCCCCGGCGGGCGGCAGCAGATGTGGCGACGGGACCTACGTCTCCGTTCCCTCCCTCAGGGAACGAGGGTTACCATATGTAACCGAGACGTTCCCTATCGGTCAGTCACTACGACGTAGGTCATGACTGACCAATAGGAATCCCTACCAAAGCGCCACAGCTGCTGCACCCCATCCAGCGCCCCCGTGCAAGCCTCTACACCTTCTTGCCTGGAAGGACGATAGGAGGAGGCCTACACAGAGAGTTTGACACTGTTGTTCCGTGATAACCCACACAGTGACATATTGGATAACACTGGGAAAGCGTGCCTTTCCTGTTTAGGAAGGAACGCTGCGGAAGCCACTTCTTCAAAGAGTTACGTGGAAATACATATGGACTAACCCGAAGGCTGAACTGCATATGAAATAATGGGTGACTTAGCCCAAGGGAAAGACACGGGCTTCCGATAGGAGCATCCGTGGAATATATACACATATGGGATCCCCGTAGGGTCACACATATGGAACCCAGCCCAGATCCGGTTCTCAAGGATTCAACGGATAAGGGCCTGGCGCCAGACGCTCCGCCAAGTCCGGGCCGAGGGGTTTTGGAGGACTCGACAGGTTTTTCACTCTGGAGCAATAGGGGTGCACAGTAGGGTGCAGCAAGCCGACAGAGCCGGACCTCTCAGTGCTTCTACCCGTTTAGGGTGAGAACACGGGAGGAGACCGGCTCTACACGTAGGCTATAGTATCTAGCGAACGTGTTAGGTGTCGCCCAGCCCGCAGCTCTACAGATATCTGTTAGCGAGGAGCCACGTGCCAGCGCCCAGGAGGATGCAACGCCTCTCGTAGAGTGTGCATGCAACCTAAGCGGGCAGGGCACGCCCTGTGCTTGATACACCAAGGCGATGGCATCCACTATCCAGTGGGCCAACCTCTGCTTGGAGACAGCCTTTCCCTTCTGCTGGCCTCCGTAACAGACAAAGAGCTGATCTGAGGTCCTGATGCTTTGAGTTCTGTCCACGTACATACGCAGAGCGCGAACGGGACAGAGCAAAGCCAGGGCTGGGTCTGCCTCCTCCAAGGGCAGCGCTTGCAGGTTCACTACCTGGTCTTTGAAGGGAGTGGTAGGAACCTTGGGCACATAGCCAGGCCGGGGTCTTAGTACCACGTGGCCGTCACCCGGCCCGAACTCTAGGCACGATTCGTCGACCGAAAATGCATGCAGGTCTCCTACCCTCTTGACAGTGGCCAATGCAACCAGCAGCAAAGTCTTCATGGAAAGAAGCTTTAAGTCTACTGATTGCAGAGGCTCAAAGGGAACATCCTGAAGTGCTCGAAGCACCAGGGAAAGATCCCAAGAGGGTATGGAGGGGGGTCGAGGAGGATTTAATCGTCTCGCCCCCCTAAGAAACCTGACGACCAGGTCGTGCTTTCCAACTGTTTTGCCATCTATGTGGTCATGATAAGCAGAAATAGCGGCAGCATGTACTTTGAGGGTGGAAGGGGACAGTCTACGCTCCAACCCCTGCTGCAAGAAGGAAAGCACAGACCCTATCGAACATCTTCGGGGGTCTTCTCGGCGAGAAGAACACCACTCGACGAACAGGTTCCACTTCAGGGCGTAAACACGTCTCGTGGACGGCGCCCGTGCTGAAGTGAAGGTGTTAAGTACCTCTGGGGGTAAGTCACCTAGAACCTCCGCGTCCCGAGGGACCAGACATGGAGTTTCCAGAGGTCTGGGCGCGGGTGCCATAGGGTGCCCCGTCTCTGAGTCAGGAGGTCCTTCCTCAGAGGAATGGGCCAGGGAGGGACTGTCGCGAGGAGCATGAGTTCCGGGAACCAAGTCCGGGTGGGCCAATAGGGAGCCACCATAAGGACCTGCTCCTCGTCCTCCCTGACTTTGCACAGTGTCTGTGCAAGTAGGCTCACTGGGGGAAACGCATATTTGCGGAGGCCCCGGGGCCAGCTGTGTGCCAGTGCGTCCGTGCCGAGTGTTCCCTCGGTCAGGGAGTAAAACAGCTGGCAATGGGAGGTCTCTGAGGAGGCAAACAGGTCTACCTGAGCCTCTCCGAACTCTCTCCAGATCAGCTGAACCACCTGGGGGTGGAGTCGCCACTCTCCCGGAAGCACAGCTCGTGATAGCTCGTCGGCCACACGGTTGAGCACGCCGGGGACATACATGGCTCGAAGCGACCTCAGATGCTTCTGACTCCAGAGGAGGAGATGGCGGGCGAGTTGCGACATGCGACGGGAGCGTAGACCACCTTGTCGGTTGATGTACGCAACGGTCGCAGTGTTGTCCGTGCGGACCAGTACGTCCCTGCCCCGTAGCGGCCTTTTCAAGCGGCTCAGAGCGAGATGTACTGCTAGCAACTCGAGGCAATTGATGTGCCAATGCAGTTGGGGAGCCGTCCACACCCCTGACACTGCATGCCCGTTGTACGTGGCACCCCAGCCGGTGGCAGAGGCATCTGTGAATACCACAGCATGCCTGGAGACCTGTTCCAAGGGGACTCCTGCCCGAAGGAACGAAAGGTCTGACCACGGGCTGAAGGTCTGACGGCAGGCCGGTGTGATTGCCACCCGGTGAGTGCCGTGATGCCACGCCCATCTCGGGACTCGGCCGTGAAGCCAGTGCTGAAGCGGTCTCATATGAAGCAAGCCGAGCGGGGTTACCGCTGCTGCCGCTGCCATATGCCCCAGGAGCCTCTGAAAAAATTTCAGTGGGACCGCCGTCCTGCCTTTGAACGTGTTCAAGCAGTTCAGCACCGACTGAGCACGCTGCTCTGTGAGGCGCGCTGTCTGAGTGACCGAATCCAACTCCATACCGAGAAAAGAGATCCTCTGCACAGGGGAGAGTTTGCTCTTTTCCCAGTTGACCTGAAGACCCAACTGGCTGAGGTGCCTGAGCACGAGGTCCCTGTGTTCGCATAGCTGATCTCGAGAGTGTGCTAGTATGAGCCAGTCGTCGAGATAGTTGAGGATGCGAACGCCCTGTTCTCTCATGGGAACAAGGGCCCCCTCCGTGACTTTCGTGAAGACACGGGGGGACAGGGACAGCCCGAAGGGTAGGACTTTGTACTGATATGCTCGACCCTCGAACGCAAAGCGCAGGAACGGCCTGTGTCGAGGAAGAATCGAGACATGAAAGTACGCGTCTTTCAGGTCGATCGCTGCAAACCAATCTTGGGGACGGATGCATTCGAAAATGCGTTTCTGCGTGAGCATTTTGAACGGTAGCTTGTGGAGGCTCCGATTCAAAACTCGCAGATCCAAGATCGGTCGTAACCCACCACCTTTCTTGGGTACAATGAAGTAGGGACTGTAGTGCCCTGACCTCATATCGGCTGGAGGGACCGGCTCTATCGCGTCCTTCGCCAGTAGGACTGCGATCTCCGCACGCAAGACATGGGCATCGGCTGCTCTCACTGTAGTGGAGTGGATGGCCCGAAACTTGGGGGGACGCCGGGCGAACTGAATCGCATAGCCGAGCCTGATGGTCCGAATGAGCCAGCGAGACGGACTGGGGAGCGCTAACCAGGCTCTCAGAGACCGTGCAAGCGGGACCAAAGGGACCGCAGGCGTACCCGGAGTGGGGCAGCGAGGTGGAACACAGGGACGCGGCTCGGGGGGCTCTCTCTGGGAGGCGGCCCGTAGCGGGGTCTGTGCGTGCTGTGCAGCACTTACCTGGTTCCACAGGGCAGGAGGTGCAGGAGGCGGCTCGGTGGCGTTCTCGAACTGCACACTGCTGCTCACTGGCGAAAGAGGAGGCGGATGAGAGTGGTGAGGATTCTGACCCCCCACTGCTCTCCGGGTCCCCTTCGGACCCAGAGATGGTAGAAACTGCTCTTTTATTGAAAATGTGGGTACCGCTGGTTTTAAGGCCAGCGGCGGAACAAAAGGAAACAAAAGATTCTCCACCCGGCCCTCCTCCGGGGGAAGGAGCGATGCGGTCATCGTCTCCTGAAGAGCAGTTCCCTCCATCTCCGGGTCGCCCGTCCTAGGGCCGCTTACTCTTGGCTTTGCCGCCCTTCTTGGCGGGGGCCCGGACGGGCGGGGCGCCCTGCCTGCGACTGGCTCCACGGCGCCGCTTAGGTGGAGGCTGCGGCGCGGGAGCAGGGGCAGACGCAGGAGGACGCCCTCGGCGACGAGCAGACTGAGGAGCCGCAGGCGGTGGAGTGGAGGCAGCAGCTGACCGCCGCGGCAGGATGTGACTGATCGCCTCAGTCTGCTTCTGTACAGCCGAGAACTGCTGGGCAAAGTTCTCGACCGCGTCGCCGAAGAGGCCGGTCTGGGACACGGGGGAATTAAGGAACCTGAGCTTGTCGGTTTCCCTCATGTCGGCCAGACACAGCCAGAGATGGCGTTCCTGGACCACCAAAGTGGACATCGCACGACCCACAGACCGCGCGGTAACCTTCGTCGCACGAAGCGCGAGGTCCGTCGCGGTACGAAGTTCTTGGAGAACTTGTGGGTCATGACCACCCTCGTGCAGGTCCTTCAGTGCCTTAGCCTGATGAACCTGCAACAACGCCATAGCGTGTATGGCAGAGGCAGCTTCCCCGCAGGCCTTGTAAGCCTTGTCGGTTAGGTCCGACGAGTACCTACAGGCGCGCGAAGGAAGACACGGTTCTCCACGCCAAGTGGAGTTAGGGCACAGTTGCATAGCAACGGCCCGTTCCACTGGCGGGACACGCGTGTATCCCTTAGCTGCCCCGCCATCAAGGGTGGTGAGGGAGGAGGAGCCACCGGGACGGTTTCTGGCAGTGAAAGGTGCCGTCCACGTCCTTGTGAGCTCCTCATGCACCTCCGGGAAGAAAGGCACTGGAGTGGGTTGCTGAGAACCAGCGCGCGCCACCCCGAGATACCAATCATCCAGCCTCGAGGGCTCGGGACACGGTGGAGGGTTCCACACGAGCCCGACCCTGTTGGCGGCCCGGGAAAGCATGGCCATCATCTCCGGGTCCGACTCGGGCACCGCTGGCACACCCGAAGGAGGCAGCGGCTCCGAGCCGTCGTCCGCGGAGCGGTCTGACCCACCCTCCGATGCAGCGATCGACATCTGGTCGTCGCGGGGAGCGCCGAACGAAACGACCGGTACGCATCTCGAGGATGGTCCGGCGCGTTCCGTTGGCAGCTGAACTGGTTGCAGAGCATGAGAGGAGTGGGGGTTCCTAGGGGGTTGGTTCCCCGAAGGAAGCGCGCTCACTGTAATCCTCAAGTCACCCATGTCACTGCCGGAAGCAACCCGCGAAGGGGGGTTGGACCGAGGTGCAGGCACGGGGACTCCGCCCCTTTGCAGGAACGAGAGTCTCGACCTCAGCTCTGAGATGGTCATCTTCCCACAATGGGTACATGACTCATCCACGAACGCTGCCTGTGCGTGTTCGAGGCCCAGACACACAAGGCAGCGATCGTGACCATCCCGCGATCCCAGGTAACGACCGCATCCAGAAACACACAGATAGAACGTCATCTTGAAAAAGACGCGAACTATCTGTGTTTGCTCTTTTAGGAACTACTCTCACTGGTGCTGAAGCACGCAGGGGAGCAGCCTCAGCGATCACAGGGGATGTGCACCCGACTGTGCGCTGGGAGATCTTACCAGCCGTTAAAACAGCTTTTTTGTTTTGCTCTTTAGAGAGGCTGCTCACGCTGCCGTGCTGTCGCGCCCAGCACCAGAAGAAAGAGAGAGAGTTCAAAAAAAGAAAGGCCTGTAGAGTTCTTCCACTGTAGTAGAGGCATCGAAGTGCTTGGCTCCGAAGCAAAAAGCTAACTGTGCAATCGCTCAGCTGCTTGTTAAATACCCGCGCTAACGAGGTCGCGCAGCTGATGCAAATGATTGCACGCCAATGTGCATTGGCCTGTTTTAGTTTCACTCGAAGTAGATTGGCCTCTCTGGCGAGATTCCTATTGGTCAGTCATGACCTACGTCGTAGTGACTGACCGATAGGGAACTGAATTGAATCAACACTGACTTGAATTGAATCAACACTGAACTGAATTGAATCAACACTGAACTGAATTAATCTGAATAATTACACTATTGTCTTCTGTAGAGATGTTTTATAGCTGAATTGAACTTGTTTCATAATTAATGAACTTTACAGTTGTTGAACTGAACTGGATCAACACTGAACTGAATTGAATCAACACTGAACTGAACTGAGTCAACACTGAACTGAGTTGAATCCATACTGAATTGAATCAATTCTGAACTGATCTGAATTAACACCGAAATTACACTATAATATTCTCTAGAGCCACTTATAGCTGGATTTAACTTGTTTAATAATTAATGAACTTGACCTTTTTTTATACTGAATTGAATCAGCACTGAACTGAACCCGTCGGCTTTGCTCATCAATCATGTTGTCCGTGGATGTTCATGATCTCAGTTTGGCTTTAATAGAGTTTGTAGTTTGTAGAAACTTCGTGCATCTCCTTACTTTGTGGTTTGGCTCGGTTTCCAAGATCACATTTGAAATTTCCTGCAGATCCGCTTTGGGAAAGTGGAGGCCTCAGGCGTGGAGCCCCTCCTCCACATGCTAATGTCCCTCCCACAGATTGGCTGGCTAATTTGGCCTCATTTGCATTTCCTCATGCAGTGGATCAAAGGCGAGCCAAGTGAATTAGCATAACTGAGTTATAGATCAGCTGAAGCAGAACTCAATTACAAGTCTTTATTCTCGTGCTCGGGAGATGTTTGGTATTTTGAGCTGCATGTGTTCGTTCATTCGTTTGTTCGTTCTGTATGTTATCACTGAACACTGAATCAACACTGAACTGAATTAATCTGAATAATTACACTCTCGTCTTCTGTAGAGCTGCTTTATGTCTGAATTGAACTTGTTTCATAATTAATGAACTTTACAGTTTTTGAACTGAACTGAATCAACACTGAATTGGATTTAATCAATACTGAACTGAACTGAATCAACACTGAACTGAATTAACAATTAACTCTATTGAATCAACACTGAACTGAATTAATCTGAATTATTACACCATCGTCTTGTGTAGAGCTGCTTTATAGCTGAATTGTACTTGTTTCATAATTCCTGAATTGAACTGAATTGGATCAACACTGAACTGAATTTAATCAATACTCACATTGGCCTCATTGGCATTTCCTCATGCAGTGCATTAGCATAATTGAGTTATAGATCAGCTGAAGCAGAACTCAATTACAACTCTTTATTCTCGTGATCGGGAGATGTTTGGTATTTTGGAGCTGCATGTGTTCGTTCGTTCGTTTGTTCGTTCATTTGTTCGTTTGTTCGTTCGGTCGGTCGTTCGTTCGGTCTGTAAGTTGGAGAACAGCCTGTAATCACAGAGAGCTCCTCAAGGCTCTTGGTAGCGCATTGATTCAAATTAAACTGGGGTTTAATTGTGAGGTTAACGCTGCCATATTAATCAGGCCCTGGTTATTGAAATTAGCCTCTTCTGATGACTCTAATGCTGGACCACCTGGAGTGCTTTCTTCACACTGAAACATGCTCAACTTTTCCTCATTTACATGCTCAAAACCAGAAAGTACAGCTGGACTGTAAAACGATTGTATTATTTAGTTTTTTTTATGCTTAAATCAATGTTACTTGACAATTCTTTGTAATTAATTATAAAAATGGGGGAAATGGTTAGAAGTAAATCATGCACCGATTTTCTTTCACTGTGTTCAGAAAGTTTAATTACCAGGTGAAACAGAATCTAGTATTAAGCGATGAAACATTCCTGGCAT
>CM060617.1:1025000-1047500 GCA_030578275.1 Meda fulgida | reverse complement strand
CTTTTATGATGGATAGATGCACTTTTATGATGGACAGATGGACTTTTATGATGGATAAATGGACTTTCATGATGGATAGATGCACTTTTATGATGGATAGATGCACTTTTATGATGGACAGATGCACTTTTATGATGGACGGATGCACTTTTATGATGGAGAGATGCACTTTTATGATGGACAGATGCACTTTTATGATGGATAAATGGACTTTTATGATGGACAGATGCACTTTTATGATGGATAAATGGACTTTTATCATGGATAGATGGACTTTTATGATGGACAGATGCACTTTTATGATGGACAGATAACACTTTTATGATGGATAGATGCACTGTTATGATGGACAGATGCACTGTTATGATGGACAGATGCACTTTTATGATGAATAGATGCACTTTTATGATGGACAGCTTTTATGATGGACAGATGCACTTATGATGGACAGATGCACTTTTATGATGGATAGATGCGCTTTTATGATGGATAGATGCACTTTTATGATGGATATATGCACTTTTATGATGGATAGATGCACTTTTATCATGGATAGATGCACTTTTATGATGGACAGATGCACTGTTATGATGGACAGATGCACTTTTATGATGAATAGATGCACTTTTATGATGGACAGCTTTTATGATGGATAGATGCACTTTTATGATGGACAGCTTTTATGATGGATAGATGCACTTTTATCATGGATAGAATCACTTTTATGATGGACAGATGCACTGTTATGATGGATAGATGCGCTTTTATGATGGACAGATGCACTTATGATGGACAGATGCACTTTTATGATGGATGGATGCGCTTTTATGATGGATAGATGCACTTTTATGATGGACAGATGCACTTTTTTGATGGACAGATGCACTTTTATGATGGACAGATGCACTTAAATGATGGATAGATGCACTTTTATCATGGATAGATGGACTTTTATGATGGACAGATGCACTTTTATGATGGACAGATGCACTTTTATGATGGACAGATGCACTTTTATGATGGACAGATGCAGTGTTATGATGGACAGATGCACTTTTATGATGGACAGATGCACTGTTATGATGGACAGATGCACTTTTATGATGGACAGCTTTTATGATGGACAGATGCACTTATGATGGACAGATGCACTTTTATGATGGATAGATGCACTTTTATGATGGACAGATGCACTTTTATGATGGATAGATGCGCTTTTATGATGGAAAGATGCACTTTTATCATGGAAAGATGCACTTTTATGATGGACAGATGCACTTTTATGATGGACAGATGCCGTTTTATGATGGACAGATGCGCTTTTATGATGGACAGATGCGCTTTTATGATGGACAGATGCGCTTTTATGATGGACAGATGCGCTTTTATGATGGATAGATGCGCTTTTATGATGAATAGATGCGCTTTTATGATGGATAGATGCACTTTTATGATGGATAGATGCACTTTTATGATGGATAGATGCACTGTTATGATGGACAGCTTTTATGATGGACAGATGCACTTATGATGGACAGATGCACTTTTATGATGGACAGATGCGCTTTTATGATGGACAGATGCGCTTTTATGATGGATAGATGCACTTTTATGATGCATAAATGGACTTTTATGATGGACAGATGCACTTTTATGATGGACAGATGCACTTTTATGATGGACAGATGCACTGTTATGATGGACAGATGCACTTTTATGATGGACAGATGCACTTTTATGATGGATAGATGCACTGTTATGATGGACAGCTTTTATGATGGACAGATGCACTTATGATGGACGGATGCACTTTTATGATGGACAGATGCACTTTTATGATGGACAGATGCACTTTTATGATGGAAAGATGCACTTTTATGATGGACAGATGCACTTTTATGATGGACAGATGCACTTTTATGATGGACAGATGCACTGTTATGATGGACAGATGCACTTTTATGATGGACAGATGCACTTTTATGATGTCAGATGCACTTTTATTATGATAGATGCACTTTTATGATGGATAGATGCACTGTTATGATGGACAGATGCACTGTTATGATGAATAGATGCACTGTTATGATGTCAGATGCACTTTTATGATGGACAGATGCACTTTTATGATGGACAGATGGAAAGAAAATCATCATGTGTTTCTGACTGTGTTTGTCTCTTGTGAAGCGGGATCTTCTCCATGTTCTCTGACGGTGAAGACCAACACACTGAGCAGCAGCAGCATCCCGAACACTTATTACCCAGGTAACCTCACACACTCTCTCACACACACTCACACACACGCTGTTCTCCTTCAGTTTCTTCATATGGACCAAAATAAGATCTTTAAATCACAGGCTCTAAACCCTGAAGCAAACTGATCAACCACAACTGCACTAGATCATGCTCTTCCTCAGTGTGTCTGTGTCGTTCTCCAGCACTAATATCTAAACATTCATAAATCAAGATACATTTACTGGAGAAGAAGCAAAATTACTGAAGATATTAAGAATTGTTTAATGAAAAATATATGAAAATGAAGTGAGTTTGTGCTTAAAACAAGAACAAATATCTGCCAATGGAGTCAGAAAAATAATCTTGTTTTTACTTTTAATGAAGTGTTTTTTTTTTTTTTACTCCATTTGGAAGATATTTGTTATTAAATCTAAAAACAATTTAGAAATCATATTCAGTCATTTTTCTTTCTTCTCCAGTAAATGTGTCTTGATTTAAGAATGTTTATATATTAGTGCTGGAAAATGAGACAAAAATAATGTGGAAAAACATTTTTTTTCATTTCATTGAACGTTGTACTTGTTTTGTTCAAATACATTTTTGCAATAAAACAAATGTAAGGTAATTAAAATGCTAAAAAATAATAATATTTCTGGTATAATTATGATAAAGCTACTTGTTTGTAATCTTTTTTTAGAAACAAACTGAGAAACAAATGGAAACAAGAGTTGTTGAGGGCAAAAAACATGGTTTTACATTTTAAGTTAAATAATTTTAATAAATAAGTTACATTTATTTTATTATTATTATTATTATTACAGAAACAATACTTGTTGAGAAGCAGAAAACTGAAATATGATTTTACTATCATTCAAATGCAAAAATAAAACATTTATTTTTTGCCCCTCAACAAGTATTGTTATTATTATTATTATTATTATATTTTTTTAATAATTCAAATTATTATTAAATAATTGTAACAATTTTGAAAAAAACAGTATATTTCCTTTCTTGCTCTTCGACAACTATTGTCTCTATTATTAGTAGTATTATTAGTATTATTATTATCAATGCAATTGATAATAAATTCAAATAAAGTACATTTAACTGAATTAAAACTGTGTTTAGAAGAACTGTCCAGACTGATGTATGATGTTATTGATGAAGATTAATCATCTCTCCTCTCTCCTCCTCTCTCCTCTCTTCTCCTCTCCTCCTCTCTTCTCCTCTCTCCTCCTCTCTCCTCCTCTCTTCTCCTCTCTCCTCCTCTCTCCTCTCTTCTCCTCTCCTCCTCTCTCCTCCTCTCTTCTCCTCTCTCCTCCTCTCTCCTCCTCTCTCCTCCTCTCTCCTCCTCTCTCCTCTCTTCTCCTCTCCTCCTCTCTCCTCCTCTCTCCTCCTCTCTCCTCCTCTCTCCTCCTCTCTTCTCCTTTCTCCTCCTCTCTCCTCCTCTCTCCTCCTCTCTTGTCTTCTCTCTTCTCCTCTCTTCTCCTCTCTCTCCTCCTCTCTCCTCCTCTCTTCTCCTTTCTCCTCCTCTCTCCTCCTCTCTCCTCTCTTCTCCTCTCCTCTCTCCTCCTCTCTCCTCTCTTCTCCTCTCTCTCCTCTCTTCTCCTCTCTTCTCCTCTCTCCTCCTCTCTTCTCCTCTCTCCTCCTCTCTCCTCCTCTCTCCTCTCTTCTCCTCTCTCTCCTCCTCTCTCCTCCTCTCTCCTCCTCTCTCCTCCTCTCTTCTCCTCTCTTCTCCTCTCTTCTCCTTTTTCCTCCTCTCTCCTCCTCTCTCCTCCTCTCTTCTCCTCTCTTCTCCACTCTCCTCTCTCCTCCTGTCTCCTCCTCTCTTCTCCTCTCCTCTCTTCTCCTCTCTCTCCTCCTCTCTCCTCCTCTCTCTCCTCCTCTCTCCTCCTCTCTCCTCCTCTCTTCTCCTCTCTTCTCCTCTCCCCTCCTCTCTCCTCCTCTCTTCTCCTCTCTCCTCCTCTCTTCTCCTCTCTCCTCCTCTCTCCTCCTCTCTCCTCCTCTCTCCTCCTCTCTTCTCCTCTCTTCTCCTCTCTCCTCCTCTCTCCTCCTCTCTCCTCTCTTCTCCTCTCTCTTCTCCTCTCTCCTCCTCTCTCCTCCTCTCTTCTCCTCTCTCCTCCTCTCTCCTCCTCTCTTCTCCTCTCTCTCCTCCTCTCTCCTCCTCTCTTCTCATCTCTCCTCCTCTCTTCTCCTCTCTCCTCCTCTCTTCTCCTCTCTTCTCCTCTCTCCTCTCTCTCCTCCTTTCTTCTCCTCTCTTCTCCTCTCTCCTCCTCGCTCCTCCTCTCTTCTCCTCTCTTTTCCTCTCTCTCCTCGCCTCTTCTCCTCACCTCTCCTCTCTTTCCTCTCTTTTCCTCTCTCCTCCTCTCTTCTCCTCTCTCCTCTCTCTCCTCTCTTTTCCTCTCTCCTCTTCTTCTCTTCTCTCCTCTCTCCTCTCTTTCTCTCTCTTCCTCCTCTTCTCTCTCTTTCTCCTCTCATCTCTCTCCTCTCTTCTCCTCTCTCCTCTCTCTTTCCTCCCTCTATCATCCTCTCTTTCTCTCTTTTTCTCCTCTCTTTTCCTCTCTCCTCCTCTCTCTCCTCTATCTTTGCCTCTATCATCCTCTCTCCTCCTCTCTCTCCTCCTCTCTTGTCCTATCTCCTCCTCTCTCCTCCTACTCTTTGCCTCCATCCTCCTCTCTTCTCCTCTCTCCTCTCTCTCCTCCTCTCTTCTCCTCTCTCCTCCTCTCTCCTCCTATATCCTCCTCTCTCCTCCTCCTTCTCCTATCTCCTCCTCTCTCCTCCTATCTTCGCCTCTCTCCTCCTCTCTTCTCATCTCTTCTCATCTCTTCTCCTCTCTTCTCCTATCTCCTCCTCTCTCCTCCTCTCTCCCTCCTATCCTCCTCCTCTCTCCTCCCTCTCTCCCTCCCTATTCTTCGCCTCTCTCCTCCTCTCTTCTCCTCTCTTCTCCCTCTCTTCTCCTATCTCCTCCTCCTCTCCTCCTCTCTCTCCTCTCTCCTCCTATCTTCGCCTCTCTTCTCCTCTCTTCTCCTCTCTTCTCATCTCTTTTCATCTCTTCTCTCTCTTCTCCCTATCTCCTCCTCTGTCCTCTTCTCTCCTCGTATCTTCGCCTCTATCCTCCTCTCTTCTCCTCCTCTCCTCCTGTCTTTTTCCTCTCCCCCTGTTCTTTTCTCTTCTTCTGCTCGACTCCCAGACCCGTTCGTTCCCACCGCCATCTTAGGTGAGATCCCTCGACTCTTGTGATTCATTGATTCTGTTTCTAAAGTGTTTCCGAGGAAGGAATACGGTTTGCCATCATGTTTGCTTTATTTCGTTTGTTTTGGGGCCTTTTCATCACTACACCTGGTCTGTCGCTTCTCTTCCTTTGGGTTCCTCTTCCTCTTCACTCCATCTCATGCGCATCGCGTGTCGTGCTTGCTGTGATGTCACTTCCTGTCTGACATCTCATGTGCATGGACAGACTTGTGGACTGGATGTGGGGGAGTGGATGATGCTGTCCCCACACACACACACACACACACACACACACACACAAATGAGCGATGCTGATGAAAACAGATCACTGCAAAAAAAATGAATAATAATTTCTTCCTCAATATTTTTGTCTAAACATTCTTATATCAAGATTCATTTACTTGAGATGCAAAATGACTGAAGATATATAATTTTTGACAGGAAACATTTTTTCATTGAAAAAGTTGAAATGCTCCCGAAAAAACTGTCACACTTGTATTGTTCGCGGCCAAAATGAGCGCATCGAAAATGAATGGAAAGCAAATTTCTGTAAGTTTTATTATTTATTTAAAAAAAAAATATATATTTTTTATATAAATATTATATATATTTGTTCTATTTTTATAACTTAATATTAATAAATAAATAATGATATTTGTGATAAATATTTTTTATTTATTATATATAATATATTTTGATTTCATTAAACAAGACTTATATCTTCAGTAATTTTGCTCTTCTCCAGTAAATGTGTCTTGCTTTAAGAATGTTTAGATATTAGTGCTGGAGAACGACACAGACACACTGAGGAAGAGCATCATTTTTTAGTTGAGCAACAGTTTTGGGTTATTATAGGCCTGATGATGATGATGATGATGGAGGTCCTGGATGAAGGACTCGGGTCAGAGAGGTTCAGTGTGTAAATGTGGAGAAGAAGCTGGTGTTTTTGTGTAGTTTTTGGCTCATTGCATCCACTCCAGTGTCTCTTCTGTTATTCCCTCTAATGTTTCTTCTGCCTTTAGCGGCTCCTTCCGACCTACTTGTTTTTCTTTCTCGGCTGTTTACTCGTTTACTCTATGATAAATAGAATAATAAGCAGGTTTTGTCTCATTTTCGTGCCACCTCTACCCTCTTTATCTAAAGCGCTCGTGCCCCAGAGTCAGCCCTCGCGAGGCCCAGGACTTTAATAGAAGCTTAATGTGATGAAGAATAAGAGCCTCAGAGCGGCGTATTAAATATGGATGACTCGACTAACGGCACGTTGTAAACGATCGAGCGGGAACAGCTTTACGTTACACTATAAAACAGGGAAAGGAAGGAGAGCTTCACCTCTGGCACTGAAGGGTTTATGGAGCGAGTTGATGATGATGATGATGATGATGTTCAACAACATCAGAGCCAAGCTTCAGCGCTCCTCAAGCTTCAAGATCAGGGCTTTTATGGTGCACATAAACTCGATTTATTATGCAAAAGTCTTCAAATCAAGCTGTGACATTTATTTATTGGTTTATTATTGATAATTATTAATTTACTGTTTATTAATAATTAATACTGTGCATTAATATTTCAATACTGTTAATTAATAATTTAATACATTTATTATATATTTTTTATTTTTGCATGTATTTAATGCATTTATTATATTTCTGTTTCTATAACTTTTATGATTTATTTTTTATTAAAAATAATATTTTAATGTTTTAATGTGTGTGTATATATATATATATATTTAATAGTATGAAGTAAATAATAATTTTGATAACAAATATTTTTTTTTCATTTATTAGTTTATTTATCTGTTAACTTGTTTTATTATTATTATTTTAATTATTTTTATATTTAATTTAGAATTTAATGAATTTATTTATTGTTTTTTCTATTTTTCTATTTTGTATCATTTGTTAATTTAATATATAATTAATATATATTTTTTTAATATAGTTAAATTTATTTTTCTATAACTTTTATTATTTATTCTTATTTTAATTAATAATTTAATGCATTATATATTTTTCCATTTTTATAAGTTAATATTAGTAAATAATACATTTTAAATTGGTTTATTTAATAAATAAATAATTTATATTTTATAATTTTGAATGTAATGCATTTATTATGTCTATTTTTCTATTTGGCAAAATTATAATAAATACAATTTATATTTTATTTATTATAACTTTAATGCATTTATTATATTTTCTGTTTTTCTATTTTTTTTCTTTTCATTATTTTTATCCTTTTTATTTATTAATTATTTTAATTCATACCTTTTTTATAATTGTTTTAATTATAATTTCAAATGATTTATTATATTTTGATCTATAACTAAATTTATTGCATTTATTGTATTTCCCAAGCCAGTAGTTCGCTGCACAAACACACAGTTCAGCACAGATCATCTTCATCTTCATCTTTATTATTTGAAGGTTGAGGTTCATTTGACAGATGAACTACGGTAGCGTTCGTGACCTTTGACCTTAACTCAGTCGATGTCGTTGTGAGGCACGCCGCTGATCTCCATGAAGCGATGTTAATGTTCATCATCACCAGTTTTATTTGCATTTCTCTCTTTTTCCTGTTTTTTTTTATTCATTTTTTCTCCTTCATTGTGATTTGAGTACCATAACACCCGAACGCCCTCGACTGATCAGAGCTCGTTCTCTTTGGTGTATTGTTGCTTATACCCTGTCTCCTTTCTCTCTCTCCCTCTCTCTCTCTCTCTCTCTCTCTCTCTCTCTCTCTCTCTTCTCACGTTTACCTCTAATGTATCTGCTTAAAAAGTCCCCATTAATGGTAAGTTCATGAGCGTGGACAGAGCTTGTGTGTTTCTCCCTGAGCTGCATGGACGTAGACACTCGTTACAGCGTCACCCGTCCTCCCCATGTGTGTGTGTGTGTGTGTTCGCCATCGTGCTTCTGCTTTCTTTGCTTCGGGATTGTTGTGATTTGCCGTGTGGCTATGGATCATCCGTCATCACTCGTTCCACTCATGCTTTGCTGTTGATTGACAGCTACCCCATACACTGCCATGGACTAGTGAATCTCAGCAGATCTCAGATCAGGGCCCGAACAGGGACACAGGCCGAAGTTAGCCGTGTTTCAGTGAAATTATACAGGAACGATGCACGTGATATTTCACGAACGAATGGACGAACGGGGCAGTCAATCGATCCCTCCCTCCACATCCACTCATCCCACCCTTCCTGCAGCGTCGTCATGATCCATCCATTGCCAATGAATGGACCATGGGCCGAGCGCTTTCTCACACTGACTGAGAGCATGGAAATAGACATGATTAAGGCAAGACGCTACGAGCAAAAAACACCGCTTTCATGCATATATTTGTGGAAAGAAAACATAAATACTTTATCTTGCAAGTAAAGAATTCATAAAGTGAAATTGAAGTTTTATTTCTCGTTTATTTAGCCACTGTATCAAATAAAAACATAGGGTTGTGTTTATTCTCTTCTAAGATACTCGGAAGAATACTCTTTTTGTATGCGATATCACTTTCCTTCCACCAAATGCGAAACACCTCTAGTTTTTAAATCCAAAATCTCTTTTGGAAAAACTAATAATCTGTCATCCAAATCAAACATGAACCTTGTTTTTATACACTGCTCAGATATC
The DNA here is from genome assembly GCA_030578275.1 of Meda fulgida. NCBI lineage: Eukaryota > Metazoa > Chordata > Actinopteri > Cypriniformes > Leuciscidae > Meda > Meda fulgida. The sequence continues at coordinate 1,038,405 of CM060617.1, read as the reverse complement.
CATTCTGGAAATGTATGCCAAATTAGTGCATATTTAATTAGACATTACCTCATTTGCATATTCAAACATGACATTTCAGCAAATGTGTAATCTGCAATTCTTAAAGTAATTAATCAGCTGTGGAAGTGTGTGATATCTATTAGTTCATTTTTCATTGATTAATTACTATATTACTTATTCACCTGAGGTCTTGCCTTAATTAATCAAAATGTGAGTTTTGTCATTTATTCGCTCTCATGTTGTTCCAACCCTGTATGCTGTTGTTTTTCTGTCACATTTCTGCATTTCCGGTGAATAATGGCTTACATTTCAGTCTCTTTCTCACTGAAAAACAGATCAAACCAGTCTAAGCTAATTTAACAGGCCTGGTTTTTAAAACACCACCTAAAACCATCTCAAACCAGCGGCATAGACCAGCTTAGGCTGCTTCTCACTGGTTTTTATTTTCAGCAGTCATATGATTTACTGTTATGGGAATCATCTGTCACAGAATAAAATCCCAGTAACACTTTTAGTAAGGTGTCATTAGTTAATGCATGAACTGGCCGTATCTATGAGCAATACATTTTGTTACAGTATTTATTAATCTTTGTTACAAATGAACTGTACAAAACTGTTCATTAACTCAGGTCTATTATCAGCTATCAGCTCTCGTCCTGCGGATGAGACGGTAAACTGGCCAGATTTCCCAGTGGCCTCTGTCCATCACGGCCATACAGTATATACTGACTGCTTCATCACTCTGTCTCCTCTCCACCAATAAGCTGGTGTGTGTGTGTGTGTGTGTGTGTGTGTGTGTGTGTGTGTGTGTGTGTGTGTGTGTGTGTGTGAGCGCGCGTGCGTGTGAGTGTGCGTGTGCTTGTGTGTTTTGCGCGTGCGTGTGCGTGTGTGTGCGTGCGTGCGTTGTGCGTGCGTGTGTGTGTGTGTGTGTTGCGTGTGTGTGTGTGTGTGCGTGTGTGTGCGTGTGTGCGTGTGTGTGCGTGTGTGTGCGTGTGTGCGTGTGTGTGTGTGTGTGTGTGTGTGTGTGTGTGTGTGTGTGTGTGTGTGTGTGTGTGTGTGTGTGTGTGTGTGTGTGAGCGCGCGTGCGTTGTGCGTGTGCGTGTGCTTGTGTGTTTTGCGCGTGCGTGTGCGTGCGTGTGCGTGCGTGCGTGTGCGTGCGTGTGTGTGTGTGTGTTGCGTGTGATGTGTGTGTGTGCGTGTGTGTGCGTGTGTGCGTGTGTGCGTGTGCGTGATGTGTGCGTGTGTGCGTGTGCGTGTGTGTGCGTGTGCGTGTGCGTGCGCTGTGCGTGCGTGTGCGTGCGTGTGCGCGTGTGTGCGCGTGTGTGTGCGTGTGCGCGTGTGTGCGCGCGTGTGTGTGTGCGTGTCTGTGTGCCTTGTGTGTTTTGCGCGTGTGTGTGCGTGTGTGTGCGTTGTGTGTGCTGGTGCGCGTGTGTGCGTGTGTGTGTGTGTGTGTGTGTGTGTTGCGTGTGTGTTGCGTGTGTGCGCGTGTGTGTGCGTGTGTGTGTGTGATGCACATTAGTGGTGGTTGAGGAGATCCCCCCTTCTTTGTAAAGCACTTTGAGTGCCAAGATAAGCGCTATATAAATGTAATGAATTATTATTATTATTTTAATAATTAATATAAACTTTTGATTTGAATAATGTATTTGTAAATGTTGAAATCAGGGTTATTAATATAGTTAACTCAAATTAAAACCATAAAACAAACATTAACTGAAAAAAAAGAATTATAAACAACATTATTATATATTTTTGCAATTTTATAACTTAATATAATAGAATAATAAATAATAGTTTTTATATTATTATAAAATATATAATATTATTTTCATTTATTCATCCATTTATTTATTTGATTATTTATTATAATTTAAAAAAATATATAAAATATATAATTTCTATTTATTTGTATTATTTTAGTTATTATTTATAATATATTTTATTATACTTTTAATTTAGAATTGAATGAACTTATTATTTGTCAGTTTTTTTTTCTATTTAGAAATGTTTGTTTACAAAAACATATTCCCCAAGGTAACATTTCTCATTTGCATAAAGTTTAGCTTTATGCTAAACTCACAACAAAAAACTAAAATAAAATGTAACATATAAAAATAATATCAAAATATTAATAAAAACTATAATAATTTCTCAAATTAAATATTAAAATAACGCTGGTTGAAATTGAACAAAGATTAATAAATGCATTAGAAGTATATAGTTCATGTTAACAAACAATTGTAAAGTCATCCCAAAATCACAGTGTGCAGGTTTGGAATAACGATGCATTTTCATTTTTTTCAATTATTTCTTTATTTGAAGACTACTCGTTTTAATTCATTAGGACACGTGTGTGTGTGTGTGTGTGTGTGTGTTCCTGCAGTCACTGTAAAAGGAAGTGTGAGCGAGTGTGTTTCAGCTCTTCAGCGTGTGTGTTTTCTGTCTTGTTTTGCAGACGAGACTCAAACCCTGACCAGCGACACCAGCAGCCTGGTGCAGTCGCACACACACACACACTCGTCGCACACACACTCTCTGCGCAAGCGTGAGGCCGTGGACGTGCCGTATCAGACGGCTCAGCTTCATCCCGCCATCCGTGTGGCCGATCTCCTGCAACACATCACACAGATGAAGTGTGCCGAGGGCTACGGCTTCAAGGAGGAGTACGAGGTGAGACAGCTATCCCAGCATGCACTGCTGCACACACACACTCAAACTCGCACGCACACACTCGCACACGCATGCTTTTACACTGGTGTGAGAACAGCTATCCCAGCATGCACTGCTGCACACACCCACACACACACACACACACACACACTCAAACTCGCACACACACACTCGCGCACGCATGCTTTTACACTGGTGTGAGACCAGCTATCCCAGCATGCACTGCGACACACACTCAAATTCAAATTCAAATAAGCTTTATTGGCATGAATGTGTAAAATAGCACAATATTGCCAAAGCAATAGACATATACAAACATATATGTAGATAAATAAAGTGAAAAAATTAAAATTAAAAAAATAATAATTAAAAAAAATCAGTATCGAATGTAAAAAACAATTACTAAAATATCAAACAATCAAAATAATGATTATTTGAAAGTTTGTACAATTATTTATCCATCTGAGGTTCCACTGGTTGTCCTCATTTCATCTCATTTTCACTCTCACACACGTGCTTTTACACTGATGTGAGACCAGCTATCCCAGCATCCACTGCTGCACAGACACACACACACACACACACATGTGTGTGCTTCTACACTGATGTGAGACCTTAGCTATCCCAGCATGCACTGCGAAAACACTCGCGCGCACGCTTTTACACTGATGGATTCACTGAACAGTCAGTGAGTCAGTGAGTCAGTCAGTGAGTGAGTGAGTCAGTGAGTGAGTCAGTGAGTGAGTGTGTGTGTGTGTGTGAGTGTGTGAGAGAGTCAGTGAGTGAGTGAGTGAGTGAGTGAGTGAGTGAGTGAGTGAGTGAGTGAGTGAGTGAGTGAGTGAGTGAGTGAGTGAGTGAGTGAGTGAGTGAGTGTGTGTGTGTGTGTTAGTGAGTGAGTGAGTGAGTCAAGTCAAGTCAAGTCAAGTGTATTTATATAGCGCTTTTCACAATATAAATTGCATCAAAGCAGCTTCACAATATCAATCAAATAACATAATGTTTGTTTCTTAGTGAAAAAACATCCACGTTTGGTAGGGCTGATCAATGGTATTAATGCTTGGCTAATTATTTTGAATATCCCCAACTGAACAAGCCAAAGGCAACAGTGGCAAGGAACCGAAAAACTCCATCAAGTGACCTACTGGTGTCCTAAAACTCCATCAGGTGACCTAATGGAGAAAAAAAAAACCTTGGGAGAACCCAGGCTCAGTCGGGGGCCAGTTCTCCTCTGGCGTTTATGAACTAGAGGCCGGATTTACAGTAAACTGTAAATTTGATACAGAATTTTGTTTTATTTTATCACTTCGGGGTGGGTACGCGAACCGGAATCACAACATTTTATCTGTAGAGTGGGAAAGGGATCCTCCATAGGGAGAGGCTAGTTGGCACTTCAGCACTGCGTTGTCATCGGGTCCAGGCAAAAGCTCCTAGTCAGATCTGGATACGGCCTGGATCCGGTCGGCTGCGGGAAAACCTCGGGATAAACAAAGACACTAAAATTAGCGTAGATGCCATTCTTCTTATGATGATGTAACGAGTACATCAGGATTTAAGGGAAGTGTTCCCAGTTCCGGCTGACCTAATCTATGCAGCCTAATATTGAATTATAGAAGTCTATAATATATTATGTGTATGCTAGGTCAAAGAGATGTGTTTTTAGTCTAGCTTTGAACTGACAGAGTGTGTCTGCTTCCCGGACAATGGTAGGAAGACTGTTCCAAAGTTTTGGTGCTAAATAGGAAAAGGATCTACCGCCCGCAGTCGATTTTGAAATTCTAGGTATTATCAACTGGCCCGAATTTTGAGATCGCAATAGACGTGAAGGACTATAATGCGTTAAGAGCTCGCTCAAGTACTGCGGAGCTAAACCATTTAGTGCTTTGTAAGTAATCAACAATATTTTAAAATTTATACGATGTTTAATAGGCAGCCAATGCAGTGTTGACAGAAACGGGCTAATATGGTCATATTTCCTGGTTCTAGTAAGAACTCGAGCGGCTGCGTTTTGGACCAGCTGTAGTTTATTTATTAAGCGTGCAGGGCAACCACCCAGAAGAGCATTACAATAATCTAGTCTTGTTGTCATGGACGCATGAACTAATTGTTCCGCATTTGTTAATGAGAGCATATGTCGTAATTTAGATATATTTTTAAGATGGAAAAATGCGGTTTTACAGATACTAGACACATGACTTTCAAATGAAAGATTGCTATCAAAGAGCACACCCAGGTTCCTAACCGACGACGAAGACTTAACAGAGCAGCCATCAAGGGTTAGACAGTATTCTAGGTTATTACGTGTGGAAGTTTTTTGTCCAATAATTAGAATCTCTGTTTTTTCAGAGTTTAGTAGTAGGAAATTACTAGTCATCCAATTTTTATATCAGCTATGCATTCCGTTAATTTTGTGAATTGGTAAGTTTCGTTAGGTTTTGAAGAATTATACAGCTGAGTATCATCGGCATAACAATGAAAGCTAATTCCATGTTTCCTAATGATATGTCCTAATGGTAGCATGTACAGAGTGAACAGCAGCGGTCCTAGTACTGAGCCTTGTGGTACGCCAGACTGAACTTGTGATCGATAAGACATCTCTTCATTTACTGCTACAAACTGATAACGGTCAGATAAGTATGATTTAAACCATGCTAGTGCAATTCCACTAATGCCAACATAGTTTTCCAGTCTATTTAAAAGAATGTTGTGGTCAATTGTGTCAAATGCAGCACTAAGATCAAGTAACACTAATAGAGAGATACAACCACGATCGGATGATAAAAGTAAATCATTTGTAACTCTAATGAGAGCTGTCTCAGTACTATGGTGCGGTCTAAATCCTGACTGAAAATCCTCGCAGATATCATTTCTTTCAAGAAAGGAACACAGTTGTGAGGATACTGCTTTTTCTAATATCTTTGACAGAAAAGGCAGATTTGAGATCGGCCTGTAATTGACTAATTCTGAAGGATCAAGTTGCGGTTTTTTAACAAGCGGTTTTATCATAGCCAGCTTAAAGGTTTTTGGTACATATCCTAGAGACAAAGACGAATTAATGATATTAAGAAGAGGATCTATGATCTGTGGAAGCATCTCTTTCAGTAGCTTAGTCGGTTATAGGGTCTAACATACAAGTTGTCGATTTAGATGAATTAACGAGTTTGCAGAAATCTTCCTCTCCTATAGCAACAAATGAAAACAATTTTTCCTCAGGGAGACTACAATGCACTCCCTGATGCGATACTGTAGTAGACGGTTGCATAGTTATAATTTTGTCCCTGATATTATCAATCTTATAAGTGAAGAAGTTCATAAAGTCATTACTGCTGTGTTGCTTGGAAACTTCTGTGCTTAAAGCTTTCTTTTTCGTTAGTTTAGCCACTGTTTCAAATAAATACCTAGGATTATGTTTATTTTCTTCTAATAGGGTTGAAAAATAAGCAGATCTAGCAGCTTTTAAAGCCTCTCTGTAAGCAATCGAGCTCTCTTTCCATGAAATCCGAAATACCTCTAGTTTTGTTTTCTTCCAGTTGCGCTCCATTTTTCTGGCTGCTCTCTTAAGGGCCTGAGTGTGCTCGTTGTACCACGGCGTTGGACTATTTTCTTTAATCTTCTTTAAGCGCAACGGAGCAACTGCGTCTAAAGTGCTGGAAAAGAGAGAGTTAAAAGTTTCTGTTGCAATATCGAGTTCTTCTAAGCTATCCGGGATGCTGAGATGATAAAACTGATTAGGAAGATTATTGATAAAGCAATCTTTAGTGGCAGAAGTTATAGGTCTAACATATTTATAACACGGAGTCGGCTTTGCAGCCTTGGCTAAATGTAATTTACATGAGACTAGATAATGGTCTGAGATGTCATCGCTCTGCTGCAGAATTTCAACGGCATCAACATCTATTCCATGTGATAATATTAGATCTAGAGTATGATTACGACAATGAGTGGGTCCTGACACGTGTTGTCTAACTCCAATTGAGTTTACAATGTCTTTAAGTGCCAATCCCAATGCATCTTTTTCATTATCTACATGTATATTAAAATCACCAACAATTAGTACTTTATCGTTAGCCAATACTAATTCTGATAGAAAGTCCGCAAATTCTTTGATAAAATCTTTATGGTGCCCTGGTGGCCTGTATACAGTAGCCAGCAGAAATCTCAAACGTGATTTATCGTTTACACTATATATTTTTACATTAAGCACCAACACTTCAAAAGAAGTATATTTAAAAATAGATTTCTTAGTGGTTTTGAAAATATTACTATAAATTACAGCAACACCTCCCCCTTTGCGTTTTAGACGAGGTTCATGTTTATAACAGTAATCTTGTGGGGTTGACTCATTTAAAGTAATGTAATCGTTTGGTTTTAGCCAGGTTTCTGTCAAACACAGCACATCTAGATTATAACTTGAAATCATATCATTAACTATGAGCGATTTTGAAGTAAGGGATCGAATATTCAGCAACCCAAGCTTTATCATTTGTTCATCTGTATTATATCTGTTTTTTATTTGTTGAACATCAATTAAATTTTTTACCTGACGTTTTTTGGATTTCCAAATTCGGGGAACAGACACAGTCTCTATATGATGATATCTAGGTGAAAGAGGCTCTATGTGATGGGATTTATCTGACCTTGGTGACGCGAGGCCGCTAGCAGACGGTCGGTTTAGCCAGTCTGTCTGCTTCCTGACCTGGGCCCCAGATTGTCATGTTTTAGCTCTAAGACTATGTGCCATATTACTAGAGAGAAGAGCAGCACCATCCCAGGAGGGATGAACACCATCTCTTTTCAACAGGTCAGGCTTGCCCCAAAAACTTTTCCAATTGTCTATGAATTCTATATTATTCAACGGACACCACTTAGACAACCAACCATTGAGTGAGGCCAATCTGCTAACTATCTCATCACTCCTGCGAACAGGAAGGGGGCCAGAGAAAATTACAGTGCCTGACATCGTACTTGCGAGTTTACACACCTCTTTAATATTAATTTTGGTGATCTCCGACTGGCGGAGTCGAACATCATTAGTGCCGACATGAATAATGATCTTAGAGAATTTACGATTAGCATTAGCCAGCACTTTTAAATTTGCTTTGATGTCAGGCGCTCTGGCTCCCGGCAAACATGTGACTATGGTGGCTGGTGTCTCTATTTTCACGTTCCGTGTGATCGAATCACCAATTACCAGGGCACAATCAACAGAATTCTCAGTGGGTGTTTCACTGAGTGGGGCAAATCGATTTGTTATGGTAATCGGAACGGAAGGGTGGTTTTTTAATCCGCGACTAGAGCGATCTCTCACGGTCACCCATCTGCCCTGCTGCCTGGGCTCTACTTCAGCCGGAACCGAATCATGTACAGAGTTCACTATGCTAGGCGCATCCAAAATAGTATCTAAAGCTCTAGTACTATCCTTACTATCCTCAATTAAAGTTTGGATGCGTGTCTCTAGCTCTGAAATCTTCTCCGTCAGCCTGACTGTCTCCTTGCATTTATCACAAATAAATCCTATATTGCCATCGGAGAAGGCTACACTAAACATATGACATGTGACACAGGTGACAATAACAGGACAAGACATTACTCACCGTTTGTGTTGACTGATTCTTACTTACCTGGGCTTTTATGAACTCAAAGGCGCGGGCGCGCGAGAGAAAATAAATAATAAATAAATGAGCGCGGGTGGCGCGTAAACACTAGCGTGCGGGTGCTAACAATAACGGAAGCTAGCGATGTAAGGTTAATCTGAGATGGTGGGTAAACTATATTTAGTAATATAAACAACTAGGAATGATAGTAAATGATGGTTCAAAACAGAAAGAAATACAAAGCTAATACGAGGCGTAGAGCTTACAGCCTCGACGCAAACAAACTCACAGCAGGCAGGAAGGCAGACAGGAGCAATCGATCAGTGAACAGCAGATGAGTGAGTGAGTGAGTGAGTGAGTGAGTCAGTGAGTGAGTGTGTGTATGAGTGAGTCAGTGAGTCAGTGAGTGAGTCAGTCAGTGAGTAAGTGAGTCAGTGAGTGATTGTGTGAGTGAGTCAGTGAGTGAGTCAGTGAGTGAGTCAGTGAGTCAGTGAGTGAGTCAGTGAGTGAGTCAGTGAGTGAGTCAGTGAGTGAGTGAGTCAGTGAGTGAGTCAGTGAGTGAGTCAGTGAGTGAGTCAGTGAGTGAGTGAGTGAGTCAGTGTATGTGAGTGAGTGAATGAGTCAATGAGTGAGTGAGTCAGTGAGTGTATGTGAGTGAGTCAGTGAGTCAGTGAGTCAGTGAGTCAGTGAGTCAGTCAGTGAGTGAGTGAGTGAGTGAGTGAGTGAGTGAGAGTGAGTGAACGAGTCAATGAGTGAGTGAGTGTATGTGAGTGAGTGTATGTGAGTGAGTGAACGAGTCAATGAGTGAGTGAGTGTATGTGAGTGAGTGTATGTGAGTGAGTGAATGAGTCAGTGAGTGAGTGAGTCAGTGAGTGAGTGAGTCAGTGAGTCAGTGAGAGAGTCAGTGAGTCAGTGAGTCAGTGAGAGTGAGTGAGTCAATGAGTGAGTGAGTGAGTGAGTGAGTGTGTGTGTGTGAGAGTGAGTGAGAGAGTGAGTGAGTGTATGTGAGTGAGTGTATGTGAGTGAGTGAATGAGTCAATGAGTGAGTGAGTGAGTGAGTGAGTGAGTGAGTGAGTGAGTGAGTGAGTGAGTGAGTGAGTGAGTGTATGTGAGTGAGTGAATGAGTCAATGAGTGAGTGAGTGAGTGAATCAGTGAGTGAGTGAGTGAGTGAATCAGTGAGTGAGTGAGTGAGTGAGTGAATCAGTGAGTGAGTGAGTGAGTGAGTACGTCAGTGAGAGAGTGAGTGAGTGAGTCAATGAGTGAGTGAGTGAGTCAGTGAGTCAGAGAGTGAGTGAGTGTGAGTGCGTGTGTGTGTGTGTGTGAGTGCGTGTGTGTGTGTGTGTGTGTATTGTGCAGAAGTAGTTCTGTCTCTGTTGACTTACACACTGTGTCTCTCTCTTCTGGTTCTGTTGTTCTCTGTGGAGCAGATCAATGAGGTAAGACTTAGTTTGGTTCCTTCTAACTGAGAGACTCTGATGATGATGTGATGATGTGATGATGATGATGATGTGATGATGTGATGATGTGATGATGATGATGATGATGATGATGATGATGATGATGATGATGATGTGATGATGTAATGATGATGTAGACTGTGATTTGTTTGAAGGCATCTGACGGTGTTCAGACATCATGACTGTCAAATGCTTTCCGTTCGTCACTTGTGTTTCTTTCCTGTGTTTATCGTGTTTGCTCATCCTCTCACGACCCTTGTGTGTGTGTGTTATATCATATATCCTATTTTTTTATATATATATTTATTCTATTTTTTTATTTAAACTCTATCAACATGTTTTCATGCTCCAGATCAGCACATAGTCCTTTATGAATTGTTTTATCGAGTTGTTTAATAGTTTTATATAATTGTTTAATAGATTAATAATTCTCAAATCATCTTTATTGGAAATCTAGCAGCCGAATGAATGAAATAAAAATGAAAAGATGATATTTAGCTTCTAAAATGCCAATCATGCAAATGAAGTCCATTAGATATAAGATATTGTTAGTGAAGTTTTCCAGCATGAATTAATGATGGGAAAGCAGATTAATCATTCGTCTCTGAGGAGTCACATGGTAAAAGGAAGCTGTCGTCATTTATCTGGTCGTTCATGTCAAAACACTCTTCTTCTGCAAAAACAGTTTGACTCCACAGGGAGAGAGCGGAGGAACTCGTCTAATTAGAAGATATTTCTACTGTTGAGTTGAAAAAAATTAATCAAGAAAGAAAAAACATCAAGTATAAGCACAATAAGTATAATAGTATAATAGTATCATAGATGAACAGAAGAACCTTTTGTTTCTGCTTAATTATAAAGAGAAGTTGCATCAAATGAGGCCTGTGCATATTATTCTGCAGTGAATCATTTGAAGAACTGAACCGAAACAGCATTCAGTTCATCGGTTGAATCGGTGCCGACGCGGAGTTGGAAGGGTTTCAAAAAATTGTTTTTCCTCAGTATTTCCTTATTTTCCAGTAAAAATATCGAAACATTTTTAAATCAAGATATATTTACTGGAGAAGCAATATGAACGATAATATTAATTTTTCTGAAAAATATCACAATTGAGGGAGTTTTTGCTGAAAAAAACAAAAATCACAGCCAATCAGAAGAGCTTGTGGGCGGAGTTTTTCTGCAAGAGCACTGCACTCACAACCAATCAATCAAAGATCACAGCCAATCAGAAGAGTGTGTGGGCGGAGTCTCTCAGCAAGAGCACTGCACTCACAACCAATCAATCAAAGATCACAGCCAATCAGAAGAGTGTGTGGGCGGAGTCTCTCTGCAAGCGCACTGCACTCACAACCAATCAATCAAAGATCACAGCCAATCAGAAGAGTGTGTGGGCGGAGTCTCTCTGCAAGCGCACTGCAATCACAACCAATCAATCAAAGATCACAGCCAATCAGAAGAGTGTGTGGGCGGAGTCTCTCTGCAAGCGCACTGCACTCACAACCAATCAATCAAAGATCACAGCCAATCAGAAGAGTGTGTGGGCGGAGTCTCTCTGCAAGCGCACTGCACTCACAACCAATCAATCAAAGATCACAGCCAATCAGAAGAGTGTGTGGGCGGAGTCTCTCTGCAAGCGCACTGCACTCACAACCAATCAATCAAAGATCACAGCCAATCAGAAGAGTGTGTGGGCGGAGTCTCTCTGCAAGAGCACTGCACTCACAACCAATCAATCAAAGATCACAGCCAATCAGAAGAGTGTGTGGGTGGAGTCTCTCTGCAAGCGCACTGCACTCACAACTAATCAATCAAAGATCACAGCCAATCAGAAGAGTGTGTGGGCGGAGTCTCTGCAAGCGCACTGCACTCACAACCAATCAATCAAAGATCACAGCCAATCAGAAGAGCATGTGGGCGGAGTCTCTCTGCAAGAGCACTGCACTCACAACCAATCAATCAAAGATCACAGCCAATCAGAAGAGCATGTGGGTGGAGTCTCTCTGCAAGAGCACTGAACTCACAACCAATCAATCAAAAAATCACAGCCAATCAGAAGAGCGTGTGGGCGAAGTCTCTCTGCAAGAGCACTGCACTCACAACTAATCAATCAAAGATCACTGCCAATAAGAAGAGTGTGTGGGCGGAGTCTCTCTGCAAGAGCACTCCACTCACAACTAATCAATCAAAGATCACAGCCAATCAGAAGAGTGTGTGGGCGGAGTCTCTCTGCAAGAGCACTGAACTCACAACCAATCAATCAAAAAATCACAGCCAATCAGAAGAGCGTGTGGGCGAAGTCTCTCTGCAAGAGCCCTGCACTCACAACCAATCAATCAAAGATCACAGCCAATCAGAAGAGCTTGTGGGCGGAGTCTCTCTGCAAGAGCACTGCACTCACAACCAAATCAATCAAAGATCACAGCCAATCAGAAGAGTGTGTGGGCGGAGTCTCTCTGCAAGAGCACTGCACTCACAACCAATCAATCAAAAAATCACAGCCAATAAGAAGAGTGTGTAGGCGGAGTCTCTCTGCAAGAGCACTGCACTCACAACCAAATCAATCAAAGATCACAGCCAATCAGAAGAGCTTGTGGGCGGAGTCTCTCTGCAAGAGCACTGCACTCACAACCAATCAATCAAAGATCACAGCCAATCAGAAGAGTGTGTGGGCGGAGTCTCTCTGCAAGAACACTGCACTCACAACCAGTCAATCAAAGATCACAGCCAATCAGAAGAGCTTGTGGGCGGAGTCTCTCTGCAAGAGCACTGCACTCACAACCAGTCAATCAAAGATCACAGCCAATCAGAAGAGCGTGTGGGCGGGGTCTCTCTGGAAGAGCACTGCACTCACAACCAATCAATCAAAGATCACAGCCAATCAGAAGAGCATGTGGGTGGAGTCTCTCTGCAAGCGCACTGCACTCACAACCAATCAATCAAAGATCACAACCAATCAGAAGAGCTTGTGGGCGGAGTCTCTCTGCAAGAGTACTGCACTCACAACCAATCAATCAAAGATCACAGCCAATCAGAAGAGTGTGTGGGCGGAGTCTCTCTGCAAGAACACTGCACTCACAACCAGTCAATCAAAGATCACAGCCAATCAGAAGAGTGTGTGGGCGGAGTCTCTCTGCAAGAACACTGCACTCACAACCAGTCAATCAAAGATCACAGACAATCAGAAGAGCTTGTGGGCGGAGTCTCTCTGCAAGAGCACTGCACTCACAACCAGTCAATCAAAGATCACAGCCAATCAGAAGAGCGTGTGGGCGGGGTCTCTCTGGAAGAGCACTGCACTCACAACCAATCAATCAAAGATCACAGCCAATCAGAAGAGCATGTGGGTGGAGTCTCTCTGCAAGCGCACTGCACTCACAACCAATCAATCAAAGATCACAGCCAATCAGAAGAGCATTTGGGTGGAGTCTCTCTGCAAGAGTCTCTCTCCAATCAATTGGATAAGTATATAATTAAATTCTTACACAATTATAATATTATTAAAAATTCATACTGATTTACTGAAACAATCTTAAATATCTTAATCTTAGAATACATTTGTTTGTTCACACTTGTTTCCTCTAATTATTTTCTAGATATGAGATTAATTATCGTAGCTTTCAGTATATGGCTGTTCAAGTCACAATGGATGCTTTTAACATTAAATACACATAATTAGTACATGAGAT
>CM060617.1:1002500-1020000 GCA_030578275.1 Meda fulgida | reverse complement strand
TTCTCACAATTCAAGACTTTATATCTCGCAATTCAAGACTTTATTTCTCGCAATACAAGACTTTATATCTCGCAATTCAAGACTTTATTTCTCGCAATACAAGACTTTATTTCTCGCAATACAAGACTTTATTTCTCGCAATTCAAGACTTTATATCTCGCAATTCAAGACTTTATTTCTCGCAATTCAAGACTTTATTTCTCGCAATTCAAGACTTTATTTCTCGCAATTCAAAACTTTATTTCTCGCAATTCAAGACTTTATTTCTCGCAATACAAGACTTTATTTCTCGCAATTCAAGACTTTATTTCTCGCAATACAAGACTTTATTTCTCGCAATACAAGACTTTATTTCTCGCAATACAAGACTTTATTTCTCGCAATACAAGACTTTATTTCTCGCAATACAAGACTTTATATCTCGCAATACAAGACTTTATTTCTCGCAATTCAAGACTTTATTTCTCGCTATTCAAGACTTTATTTCTCGCAATACAAGACTTTATTTCTCGCAATACAAGACTTTATTTCTCGCAATTCAAGACTTTATATCTCGCAATTCAAGACTTTATTTCTCGCAATTCAAGACTTTATTTCTCGCAATTCAAAACTTTATTTCTCGCAATTCAAGACTTTATTTCTCGCAATTCAAGACTTTATTTCTCGCAATTCAAAACTTTATTTCTCGCAATTCAAGACTTTATATCTTGCAATTCAAGACTTTATTTCTCGCAATACAAGACATTATTTCTCACAATTCAAGACTTTATTTCTCGCAATTCTGACTTTATATCTCGCAATTCTGACTTTATTTCTCGCAATTCAAGACTTTATATCTCGCAATTCAAGACTTTATTTCTCGCAATTCAAGACTTTATTTCTCGCAATTCAAAACTTTATTTCTCGCAATTCAAGACTTTATTTCTCGCAATTCAAGACTTTATTTCTCGCAATTCAAAACTTTATTTCTCGCAATTCAAGACTTTATATATTGCAATTCAAGACTTTATTTCTCGCAATTCAAGACTTTATTTCTCGCAATACAAGACATTATTTCTCACAATTCAAGACTTTATTTCTCGCAATTCTGACTTTATATCTCGCAATTCTGACTTTATTTCTCGCAATTCAAGACTTTATTTCTCGCAATACTGACTTTATTTCTCGCAATACTGACTTTATTTCTCGCAATACTGACTTTATATCTTGCATTTCTGACTTTATTTCTCGCAATACTGACTTTTTCTCGCAATACTGACTTTATTTCTCGCAATACTGACTTTATTTCTCGCAATTCTGGCTTTAGATTACGCAATTCTGACTTTATATCTCGCAATTCTGACTTTATTTCTCGCAATTCTGACTTTATTTCTCACAATTCTGGCTTTATATCTCGCAATTCTGACTTTATTTCTTGCAGTTCTGACTTTATTTCTCGCAATTTTGACTTTATTTCTCGCAATTCTGACTTTATATCTCGCAATTCTGACTTTATATCTCACAATTCTGACTTTATATCTCGCAATTCTGACTTTATATCTCGCAATTCTGACTTTATTTCACGCAATTCTGATTAAAAAAAAAGGTCAGAATTCTGAGATAAAAAGTCGCAATTACCTTTTTTATTTATTATTCTGTGGCGGAAACAAGCTTCCATAATATTAATATCAAAGAGTTTGAGGTCGGTCAGATTTTTTTTTATGTTTCTGAAAGAATCTCTTCCTGTGATCAAAGCTGATTTCAGCATCATTACTCCAGTCTTCAGTGTCACATGATCCTTCAGAAATCAGGAGAATATGATGATCTGATGATCAAGAAACATTTATGATTATTATCAGTGTTCATATTTTAGTGGAAACTGATACATTTTATTTTTCAGGATTCTTTGATTAATCGAAAGTTCAAAAGAACAGCATTTATTTGAAATAGAATCTTTGTAACATTATAAATGTCTTTAATGTCACTTGTTTTTCTTTCTTACTGATGAATGATAAAGCCTCAAAAATGTTTCTACATGTTTTCCAATGTATTTCAACACTGATAATAATCATAAATGTTTCTTAAGCATCAGATCATCATATTCTCCTGATTTCTGAAGGATCATCAGTGGAAACACACACAGAATTCCCTCGATCTCTCCGTCACGACTTCATTAAGTGTGTTTGATCTGTAAATGTGAGGCAGTGACAGGTTTAACGAAGGATTGGGTCGACAGGACCTGAACTTCAGGCCGATGCATAATTCATAATTCATGCTCTTCATTCTAAGCTGGACTCGAGAGACAGACTCGGTGTTTCTGCGAGTGAATCGTGGGATCAGAACCGGTCCCGAGTGTCGGGTCGAGTGTGTGACGCTCCGGGAGAGCTTTACCTCTGTGCGCTTGCAAGAGAATAATGTATGAGCGCTGTCACTGTCGAGAGATCTGACCGGATAAAAGACCAGCACTTTCCTCAATGAGAAGAAAAGCTTCCACTTCTGCTGACAGAGACACTGAAATAGTGCTAAATATGAGCCGGCTTTATGTGATCTGAGGAAAACAGAGATGGTAATGACAGCAATAGGACCAGTTTATTACATTAGTTAACATAAACTAACAATTACAGCATTTACTGGTCTTTATGGTAATTTCAACAGTGTGTGTGTGTGTGTGTGTGTGTGTGTGTGTGTGTGTGTGTGTGTGTGTGTGTGTGTGTGTGTGTGTGTGTGTGTGTGTGTGTGTGTGTGTGTGTGTGTGTGTGTGTGTGTGTGTGTGTGTGTGTGTGAGTGTGTGTGTTTGTGTGTGTGCGCGTGAGAGGGAGAGAGGTGTGTGTGTGTGTGTGTGTGAGAGAGAGGGAGAGGTGTGTGTGTGTGTGTGTGTGTGTGTGTGTGTGTGTGTGTGTGTGTGTGTGTGTGAGAGAGAGAGAGAGATGTGTGTGTGTGTGAGAGAGAGAGAGAGAGAGAGAGAGAGAGAGAGAAGTGCGTGTGTGTGTGTCCGTGTGTGAGTGTGTTTGTGTGTGCGCATGAGAGAGAGAGAGAGGTGTGTGTGTGTGTGTCTGCGAGACAGAGAGGTGTGTGTGTGTCCGTGTGTGAGTGTGTTTGTGTGTGTGCGCGTGAGAGAGAGAGAGGTGTGTGTGTGTGTGTGTGTCTGCGAGACAGAGAGGTGTGTGTGTATGTGTGTTAGAGAGAGAGAGAGGTGTGTTTGTGTGTGTGTGTGAGAGAGAGAGAGAGAGAGAGAGAGAGAAGTGTGTGTGTGTGTGTGTGTGTGTGTGTGTGTGTGTGTGTGTGTGTGTGTGTGTGTGTGTGTGTGTGTGTGTGTGTGTGTGTGTGTGTGTGTGTGTGTGTGAAGCTCAACTGGACTGACAGCTGCATCTCCAGGTCTCAGCAGAGAACATCACTCTCACACACACACACACACACACACACACACACACACTGGCAGTGCGTGCAGCTCTGGACTCTCAGTAGCAGCTTGAGTTCACAGTCATTAGATCAATGTAGGAAAACCAGCAGAAATGAGTAAATGCACATTAACTCGCTCATTCGTTACTGCTCAAACCTCCAGCATTAAGAATTACAGCAATATCTTCCTCAGTGTGTCTGTGTCGTTCTCCAGCACTAATATCTAAACATTCTTAAATCAAGACACATTTACTGGAGAAGAAGCAAAATTACTGAAGATATTAAGTCAATAATGCATTAAAATGAAGTGAGTTTGTGCTTAAAACAAGAACAAATATCTGTCACTGTAGTCAGAAAAATGATCTCGTTTTCAATTGAATTAAGTTTATTTGTGTTCTTATTGTTACACTTTTTTTGCAGTGTTTGTGTAAGTGTGTGTCTGTGTGTGTCACTACCATGTAATATTAATGAGCACACAGAGACTTTGTCTATCAGTGGGTTTTATATTATGCTGGTTGTAGGAGAATTCAGCAGCACACACACACACACACACACACACACACACACACACACACACACACACACACACACACACACACACACACACACACACACACACAGACTCACATCAAATGAAAAATAGTAGGTTTCCAGAAATGACTGTCAGCATCTCTTGACAGCTGAAGTTTGTGATACGGATGTGTGTGCAGTTTTCCCCCTTTTTGGCAGAATCTTCAGACTTCAGCATAAAGTTTTCTCTTGTTCTGTTTTTTTTCTTTCCTTTTTTGCTGAAACTTCTCCAAGAAGTTTTTGAAGCACATTTGTTTTTCCTGGAAATTTGCAGTTAAAGATATTGGGGGAATGAAGCACCAGGCGCACGTCGAGCATTTGCTATCGGCCATTATGAGGGTGTGTGTGTGTGTGTGTGTGTGTGTGTGTGTGTGTGTGTGTAAAAGCCTCCTGCTGTTATTGCTTTATTATTAGTGTTTTTAGTTTTTGTTATCAGTCTGATCTGATAATATTACAATCTCACAGCAGAGTCGGCGCCAGAGCAGTTCTACTGGAGGGGCATTGGGTCATCAGCGGGGGGGCACTGCCGTTTGAGAAATATTTTGACGCAAAAAAACGAAACAACTTTTATTATTATTATCATTATTATTAATTCTTATTTGCGAATTTCCCCACCACTTTTTGCCAGAGTCGATATTGTCCCCACCACTTTTAAACATCTCGCGGCACGGATGTACCAATACAGATACATAAAACATCACCAGTTAACCAGCAGAGCATTCATTTATTAAACAAGAGGCGATCTAGCACACTGAAATGTATTGTTTTTGAAATCAAGTGATCAAAGTGCTCGTTGATTGCGTGCTCTAAAGTGTTCTCTTGTGGCCCGCGCACAGTCTTCACACGGATGCGCGTTTTAATCCGTTGCGGAGAAATCTCTATTCGTTCCGGTGAAATCACAAAGTAAAATGTATACAAACGTCACGTGTGCCTGCTTGATATACAACCACTATTAAACATAATCGGTTTAAATGAGGAGAAAAAACTATACGAGTGCGGATTAGAACCCAGAATCTCTGACATGCTAGTCTAAAGTTCGTGCGTGCGTGCGTGCGTGCGTGCGTGTGTGTGTGTGTGTGTATGAGGGGTCTCAGTGAGTTCTCTGTTCTCTTCATGTGGTGTGTTTTAGCATGCGCTGCTGGTAAACGCTGCAGACGAGTGTGTGTTCTGGCATTACAGACTCACTCAGCAGATGTCCTGCTCGCCTCCCATCATTCCCATCATCCCCAGAGGCTTGTGGGCATCAGTGTGGGAGCAGGGAAGACATTTGAGCCGCGAGAAACACGCGGTTACCGTTACAAACTGATGAACATGGAGACGCTGAGTGTGAACGAGAGAAACAGCTCTTTCTGCTCTTCATACTTGGGTTCCGTGACGCTTGACATAAAGATAATAAATGAATATATTTCAGTGTTCTTGACAATTTACACAATAGGTCAATGAGTTTGAAATAGGCTGTGTTTATTTGATAAAATATACAGTAAAACAGTGATACATTATTGTAATGTAAATCATCTGTTTTCTATGTGAATATCTAGTAAAGTGTAATATGATGATCTGATGATCAAGACACATTTATGATTATTATCAGTGTTGAAAACAGTTGGGAAACATGTGGAAACATTTTTGTGAGGCATTACCATTCATAAATGTTCTGATTGTGTGTGTTTTCTCCGCAGGACCGATGCAGGAGACCGCCATTGACTTCTGGAGAATGGTTTGGCAGGAGAACACGGCAACCATCGTCATGGTGACCAACCTGGTGGAAGTTGGCAGGGTGAGTGTGAGACGGTGTGTGTTTGTGTGTGTGCATGCGTGTGTGTGTGCGTGTGTGTGCGTGTGTGTGTGCGTGCGTGTGTGTGTGTGTGTGTGTGCGTGTGTGTGTGCGTGTGTGTGTGCGTGTGTGTGTGTGTGTGCGTGTGCGTGTGTGTGTGTGTGTGTGTGTGTGTGTGTGTGTGTGTGTGTGTGTGTGTGTGTGTGTGTGTGTGTGTGTGTGTGTGTGTGTGTAAATGATGTGTTCTGGGCTTCATCAATTCATCCATCAGACGGAGAAACGTGTGATAGAAATCTATCCATCCATCCAATAATAAAACATTTATGTAATGCTGTCAATACATCTACATATTGCACAATTGAATCCAGTCTGAAAGATCCTGTAAACAGACTCACTTTTATAGAGAAATCAGCTGATTTATAGTTGATTTATTTATTGTTAACGTTCAACATGTTTAAAAGTAGACTTTTACACAGTCACGACTGTATCTGACAGCTCTCTGATTTACAGTAGAGTTTTTTCCCCAAAAAATTAAATACTAAAAGATGAACATCTACAATGAGATATTATAAACGGGAATAATATCAATAATTCATTTTTGCGTAAAGCGTCCGAGTTGACTTTTCAACACGTTTAAAAGTAGAACTGGATGAAGTCTGAACAAACTTCATCTTTACATGAGAGTCACGACTGACGGCTTAAAAATATGAAATACTAAAAGATGAGCATCTAAAATTAGAATAAAGTCAATACATTTGTCAATAATAATCCATGTTTGCGTGAAGCGTCCGGTTGACTGGCGTTTGAGAGACGAACAGACGAGTGGAGATGAACAGACGAGTGGAGACGAACAGACGAGTGGAGCCGCCGGCGTCTGTTATACGAGGCTGATCTAATGTGGGCGGCGGCTTCCCCACGGACACACATAAACACACATCTGTGTCCACGCGCAACTCAGGCATTCTGGGAGATCTGTGGAAGATAGATGAATGCTACAGGGCGGAGAGAGAGAGAGAGAGAGAGAGAGAGAGAGACCAATTGTTTTGCCTTCCTTCCTTCCTCCTTTGCTTCCTCTTTTCCTTCCTCCTTTCCTTCCTTCCTTCCTTCCTTCCTTCCTCCTTTCCTTCCTTCCTTCCTTCCTCCTTTCCTTCCTCTTTTCCTTCCTCCTTTCCTTCCTTTCTTCCTCCCTTCCTCCTTTCCTTCCTCCTTTCCTTCCTCTTTTCCTTCCTCCTTTCCTTCCTTCCTTCCTCCCTTCCTCCTTTCCTTCCTTCCTCCCTTCCTCCTTTCCTTCCTCCCTTCCTCCTTTCCTTCCTCCTTTCCTTCCTCCCTCCCTTCCTCCTTTCCTTCCTCATTTCCTTCCTCCCTTCCTCCCTTCCTCCTTTCCTTCCTCATTTCCTTCCTTCCTCCCTTCCTCCTTTCCTTGTTCCTTTCCTTCCTCCTTTCCTTCCTCCTTTCCTTCCTCATTTCCTTCCTTCCCCCTTTCCTTCCTCATATCCTTCCTTCCTTCCTCCTTTCCTTCCTCATATCCTTCCTTCCTCATTTCCTTCCTTCCTCCCTTCCTCCTTTCCTTCCTTCCTTCTCCCTTCCTCCTTTCCTTCCTCATTTCCTTCCTTCCTCCTTTCCTTCCTCCTTTCCTTCCTTCCTCCTTTCCTTCCTCCTTTCCTTCCTTCCTCCTTTCCTTCCTCATTTCCTTCCTCATTTCCTTCCTTCTTCCTTTCCTTCCTCCTTTCCTTCCTCCTTTCCTTCCTTCCTCCTTTCCTTCCTCATTTCCTTCCTTCCTCCTTTCCTTCCTCATTTCTTTCCTCCCTTCCTCCCTTCCTCCTTTCCTTCCTTCCTTCCTCCCTTCCACCTTTCCTTACTCATTTCCTTCCTTCCTTCCCCCTTTCCTTCCTCATTTTGTTCCTTCCTCCTTTCCTTCCTCATTTCCTTCCTTCCTTCCTCCTTTCCTTCCTCTTTTCCTTCCTCCTTTCCTTCCTCATTTCCTTCCTTTCTTCCTTCCTTCCTCCCTCCCTTCCTCCCTTCTTTATAAAAAATATCAAACAAAAATATCACAAATTATATCCGGTGTCTGAATAGTTTTTGGTTTGACTGTAATTCTATACGTAACATCATTAAGACCAACACATGCAGACACACAGAATAAATCCTAATTTCTGAAATAATACAATGTTTTTTCCGTCATATAATCCCAGAGGATCTGCAGATGGATTCACTGTGTGTCTCCAATCACATTCCCACTTTAATGATGGTGGAGAAAATGTAATTTACGCACTCAAAGTGTCACAATTCCCATTGTTTTCTCTCTCTCTCTGCCTCCCTCCCTCTCTCGCTCCCTCTCTCTCTCTCTCCCTCCCTCTCTCTCTCTCTCCCTCTCTCTCTCTCCCTCTCTCTCTCTCTCTCTCTCTCTCTCCCTCTCTCTCTCTCTCTCCCTCTCTCTCTCTCCCTCCCTCTCTCTCTCCCTCCCTCTCTCTCTCTCTCTCTTTCTCTCTCTCTCTCATCCTGCACAGTGAGTTTTGTAATCATGTTGTCATATAAGTTGTGCTTATGTTTATGCGTGCACTCTTGGATGGGAAAGCCACTCTTCAGTGTGAGAGTTATTAGTGCTGGTGTTTCTCTGCTGACTGGATTATATTGCCACATAATGAGGTTTTGTTTGACGCACTGTAATGGAGTTGACGCTGAAGATCATTCCAGACGTCTTCTGATCCGGTCCGGGTATCGATGTCACATCTGGAAGTGCAGAACTCATTTATCTGTGTGTAATGTGTGAATGAGAACATTAATGTGTGAACGAGAACATTAATGTGAGAGATTCGACAGTCGTCAGGAGACGAGGCGACCTCTATACTGTAAAAGACTATTGGTTGAGTTCTTCATTCTGATTGGTTGACAGATATTCCAGGTGTTGATTAATGAAGTGCAGGTTTATTGACTTGGGATGTGAATCTTCAGTCTATTTCTACAGCGCTTTATACAGTACAGATTGTTTTAAAGCAGATTCACAGTGATAACAGAAGAATAACAGCTAAAATTCAGCTGTAAAGTGACAGTAAACATAACTGGTTCAATAACTGTGTGAAGTACATCAATTGTCATCGTCCAGCTCAGTGGCTTTGGAGTTTAATGATTAGATTTGTTTTCTTTTAAAGATGCATTAAATAATGAATCAAAACTCTTATCATTTAGCCTACCAGATTGAATACTTTAATACTAGATAGAAATACTTTAAAAAAACGCCTCTGAAAAATAATGCGTTAGGTGTGTGATATCTAACTGGCTTTAATTTTATTTTGTGTTGTGTTATTTTATTCCATTTTATATCATTTTGTTTTATTTTGTTATTGAAAATAATGAACCCACATTAATTAAAGATTTACCAATTTCTACCTGCTTGTATTAGATGGTTACATTTATTAAATGAAACGGTTGCAAATGCTGTAAGTGTTTCTCAGAAACATACGCACCTATTAATATCGTTTACCTGCGGTTACCCTGGTTACCCAGACACCTGTGTTGCTATGGTTACAGATGTTGTAAGTGATTAAGCAGTGGACGAGTGAATCTGTGAGTCCATCATTCTCTCATGATCCTCAGCGCATTGATCTGTTAGCCGGAGACTTCTGGATCAATACATCTGTTAATCACGACCCTCTGCTTAAGCTTTCACACATGTGATCAGGGGACATTTGAAACCGAGCTCGATCGCACTGACGAAAGGTCAGACACGACACTTCGCTCCAGCGTTTCGGAGGATTCAAGCGTACACCGATGAACTCTTCATCCATATGATCATTAATGCATCATTCACAGATTCTTCAGAAAGCGTAGAAATCTTAATATGTTTTCATATCAAAACTGATCGCACTGCACGTCAACATCTCCCTTTTAATGCATGCATTTTATTTAATTTTAATTATATATATAGCTTCAATTGTTTATATCTTTATTTTTATATTTATTATTCATTAGCTGATATTACAAATATAGAAATAATTTGTTAGGTGTGTGAACTCACATTCATTAAAGGTATAAACAAATAGGCCTACCTAACTTGCATTTTTTATTTTTTTTTATTAGGACGCTCCAAATATTTACCTTTATATTTTATTTGATTTTATTTTATAAAAACACTTAAGGAAGCTTCAAAAGTAATATGGCCTATTACTGTAGCATTTTTGGACACATATTTTAATTTAAATTATTTGAATTGAATTATTCTCCTTGTTTGTAAAAATTTTTTTTTTTAAATGTTCACAAATACTGTTTTAGAAAATGAGTAAGTTGTGTGAACTCACATTAATTAAAGCTAAGAAATAACCTTATTTTATTTTATTATTTTATAAGAAGCTCCAAATAATTAATTGTAACCAGTATCATATGGCCTTGTTTTAATTTACTTATTCTACCGACAAATTAGTTTGTTAGTTGTTAATAATTAATTAACTATTGAAAGTAATGATTAAGGTGTGAAATATCTAACTTTTTTTAATCACTTTAATGCAAAGCATAAATCTGCTTCATAACAGCAGTATTTACTGACATTTAATATTGCGTTCTCTAATATTTCTAATATATCTAATATTTAATTTATGTACTGCAAATTCATTTTGCAATGAAAATAAAAGCATTTTCATTTTAAATAATCATGCATTACATAAACAAATAAATAAAAAACTTGCCATATGTAATCAGTTATAAAATATAAACGTGGTAGAAGTGGCTTGATGAGGTTGCGAGCAGGACTCGAAACTGAGCTCTGATCACAGGCGGTTTCTGTGTCTCAGGTGAAATGCTGTAAATACTGGCCTGACGACACCGAGATCTACAGAGACATCAAGGTCACGCTCATCGAAACACAACTTCTGTCCGAATACGTGATCAGAACGTTTGCAGTGGAGAAGGTGAGGAAACAAACACTCTTTACAAACACTCTTTACAAACACTCTTCACAAACACTCTTCACAAACACTCTTTACAAACACTCTCACAAACACTCTTTACAAACACTCTCACAAACACTCTTCACAAACACTCTTTACAAACACTCTTTACAAACACTCTCACAAACACTCTTTACAAACACTCTTCACAAACACTCTTTACAAACTCTCACAAACACTCTTTACAAACACTCACAAATACTCACAAACACTCACAAACACTCACAAACACTCTACAAACCCTCTTTACAAACACTCTTTACAAACACTATACAAACACTCTCACAAACACTCTTTACAAACACTCTTCACAAACACACTTTACAAACACTCTTTACAAACACTCTTTACAAACACTCTCACAAACACTCTTCACAAACACTCTTTACAAACACTCTCACAAACACTCTTCACAAACACTCACAAACACTCTTTACAAACACTCTTTACAAACACTCTTTACAAACACTCTCACAAACACTCTTCACAAACACTCTTTACAAACACTCTCACAAACACTCTTCACAAACACTCACAAACACTCTTTACAAACACTCACAAACACTCTTTACAAACACTCACAAACACTCTTTACAAACACTTCACAAACACTCTTTACAAACACTCTCACAAACACTCTTTACAAACACTCTTTACAAACAGTCTTTACAAACACTCTTTACAAACACTCTCACAAACACTCTTCACAAACACTCACAAACACGCTTTACAAACACTCTTTACAAACACTCTTCACAAACACTCTTCACAAACACTCTTCACAAACACTCACAAACACTCTTTACAAACACTCTCACAAACACTCTACAAACACTTCACAAACACTCTTTACAAACACTCTCACAAACACTCTTACAAACACTCTTTACAAACACTCTCACAAACACTCTTTACAAACACTCTTTACAAACACTCTTCACAAACACTCTTTACAAACACTCACAAACACTCTTCACAAACACTCTCAAAAACACTCTTCACAAACACACTTTACAAACACTCTTCACAAACACTCTCACAAACACTCTTTACAAACACTCTCACAAACACTCTTTACAAACACTCTTTACAAACACTCACAAACACTCTTTGCAAACACTCTTTAGGAACACTCTTCACAAACACTCTTTACAAACACTCACAAACACTCTTTAAAAACACTCTTTACAAACACTCTTTACAAACACTCTTCACAAACACTCTTTACAAACACTCTTCACAAACACTCTTTACAAACACTCACAAACACTCACAAACACTCACAAACACTCTTTACAAACACTCTTTACAAACACTCTCACAAACACTCTTTACAAACACTTCACAAACACTTTACAAACACTCTCACAAACACTCTTTACAAACACTCTTTACAAACACTCTTTACAAACACTCACAAACACTCTTTACAAACACTCACAAACACTCTTTACAAACACTCTCACAAACACTCTTCACAAACACTCACAAACACTCTTTACAAACACTCTTTACAAACACTCTCACAAACACTCTTTACAAACACTCTTACAAACACTCTTTACAAACACTCTTTACAAACACTCACAAACACTCTTTACAAACACTCTTCACAAACACTCATAAACACTCACAAACACTCTTTACAAACACTCTTCACAAACACTCTTTACAAACACTCTTCACAAACACTCTTTACAAACACTCTCACAAACACTCTTCACAAACACTCTTTACAAACACTCACACAAACACTCTTCACAAACACTCACAAACACTCTTTACAAACACTCACACAAACACTCTTCACAAACACTCTTTACAAACACTCTCACAAACACTCTTCACAAACACTCTTTACAAACACTCTTCACAAACACACTTTACAAACACTCTTTACAAACACTCTCACAAACACTCTTTACAAACACTCTCACAAACACTCTTTACAAACACTCACAAACACTCTTTACAAACACTCTTTACAAACACTCTTCACAAACACTCTTTACAAACACTCTTCACAAACACTCTTTACAAACACTCTTCACAAACACTCTTTACAAACACTCTTCACAAACACTCTTTACAAACACTCTTCACAAACACTCTCACAAACACTCTTCACAAACACTCTTCACAAACACTCTTTACAAACACTCTTCACAAACACTCTTTACAAACACTCTTCACAAACACTCTTTACAAACACTCTTTACAAACACTCTTTACAAACACTCTTCACAAACACTCTTTACAAACACTCTTCACAAAAACTCTTTACAAACACTCTTCACAAACACTCTTTACAAACACTCTTCACAAACACTCTTTACAAACACTCTTTACAAACACTCTTTACAAACACTCTTTACAAACACTCTTTACAAACACTCTTCACAAACACTCTTTACAAACACTCTTCACAAACACTCTCACAAACACTCTTCACAAACACACTTTACAAACACTCTTTACAAACACTCTCACAAACACTCTTCACAAACACTCTTTACAAACACTCTCACAAACACTCTTCACAAACACTCTTCACAAACACTCTTTACAAACACTCTTCACAAACACTATTTACAAACACTCTTTACAAACACTTCACAAACACTCTTCACAAACACACTTTACAAACACTCTTTACAAACACTCTCACAAACACTCTTCACAAACACTCTTTACAAACACTCTCACAAACACTCTTCACAAACACTCTTCACAAACACTCTTTACAAACACTCTTCACAAACACTCTTTACAAACACTCTTCACAAACACTCTTTACAAACACTAACACTCTTTACAAACACTCTTCACAAACACTCTTTACAAACACTAACACTCTTTACAAACACTCTTCACAAACACTCACAGACACTCTCACAAACACTCTTCACAAACACTCTTCACAAACACTCATGCTTTAGAGCAAACTCAAGCTTTTAAAGTCATGAAAGAGAAGATTCGCTAGTTTTTCTTCCCTATTGTGCCGTATATCTGAGTGACAGACAGACAGACAGACAGATAGGTTGATAGATAGATAGATAGATAGATAGATAGATAGATAGATAGATAGATAGATAGATAGATAGAATCCAAGTAAAACACGTCTGGAACAAGAACAAATGTGGGCGGGGCTTGATTGTGTCTGTAAGGAATTGATTGGATGGTTGGTGTTTGCTATTGGTAGATCTCATGTTTGTAACAGGTTTGCCCCGCCCACATCATCAGAGAAAAGAGAGATGTCGCTGTTATTCTGATTGAAGATTAACTTGTGTGTGTGTGTGTGTGTGTGTGTGTGTGTGTGTGTGTGTGTGCAGCGAGGAGCTCACGAGATCCGAGAGATCAGTCAGTTCCACTTCACGGGCTGGCCGGATCACGGCGTGCCGTATCACTCCACGGGTCTCCTGGGGTTCATACGCCGGGTCAAAGCCAAGTCCCCCCCCAACGCCGGGCCCATCGTGGTCCACTGCAGGTGTGTGACATCATCCCCGTCTGCAGTTACATGACATCATCACAGTCTCATGAACAGCGCGCTATAAACTCAGCTTTAATTCTATAGCGCTTTATACAATACTATTATATTATATTATATTTATTATGTTACATTATATTATATTATATCATATCATATTATTATAATATATTATATTTAGTGCTGGGCAACGATTAATCACAATTAATCGCATCCAAAATAAAAGTTTGTGTTTACATAATATATGTGTGCATTATTTATAATTATTTTGTATATATAAATAGGCACACATGCATAATTATTTTGTATATATAAATACACACACATGCATGTATATATTTAAGAAAAATGTGTTATTTATATATAAAAATATAAAGTATGTATAAATATATATATAGTATATATGTTCAAATATTTCTTAAATATATGCATATGTGTGTATTTATATATAGAAAGTAATTATACACAGTACACACACATATATTATGTAAACACAAACGTTTATTTTGGATGCGATTAATCGTTGCCCAGCACTATATTATATTATATTATTATAACAAAAATTCTGACATCATGTGAGTGAATGTAGCATTAATTTTCCATCCCAGACGCTTCCATATGGTTGCTTTTAATGTGATGTTTTGCTCTGTTGACCTCGATCTGTGTTGTGATTGGTCGGCTCACAGCGCGGGGGCGGGGCGAACCGGCTGCTTCATCGTGATTGACATCATGCTGGACATGGCGGAGCGCGAGGGCGTGGTCGACATCTACAACTGCGTGCGGGAGCTGAGGTCACGCAGGGTCAACATGGTGCAGACCGAGGTATTCCTCGCCACAAAACACTGACCTCTGACCTGTAATGCTGCCTGAATCATAATCATAACTATACACTGTTGGTTTGTTGGACAGGAGAACTGAGTCTGGTTTCTCTCAAGGTTTATTTCTCCATTCTGTCACTGATGGAGTTTTTGTTCCACTGTCGCTTTTTTCGCCTTTGGCTTTTGTCTTGCTTAATTGAGGACATTTAATTTAATATTCAACAGTATTATTGGTCTCCTGCATTGACAGCATTATATTATACCTCTGACCTTTTCACCTTTGCCAGATTGAGCCTGACGAGAAAATAGATGTTGATCACAGTTCAGTGACATTACTGCTGTTGGTTACATTTTTATTTATATTTACATTATAATAATTCTTAGTAATATCCATATTTTAGGTTAGAGTTTTAGGACAAACCTCACTTGAGAAGCAAAATGACTTAAAGTCCCGCTGTAGTGAAACTCAAGCTTGTTTATGTGTCTGTAGTGTTTTTAATAAGACAAATCATGTGTAATTCATAAGTCGACAGCATTGCTGAGTATTTTCTGCTTAAAACTGCAGTGAACCAAAGACAGTCTCAAAAACACTGAAATCGCAGGTGTTTCTGACGTCAACCAATCAGATCAACGTGTGCTCGTCAACCAGTGGATCTCTGAGTGAGTGGAGGCGGGGCTCATTTGCATATTCATAGAACCACGCATACTAAATGAGGCACGGGTGTCGAGTTAAATTCAAGATATTTTAAGGCATGAAGACTTTTTTTCAAAGAAAAACTTTTAAATATGTAATTTTGGTGATCAAAGATGAGTTTTAAGGGATGAAATGATTGAATACAGGGGGACTGTAATCTTGATACATTTTCCAGTAAATTTATCTTGATTTTTGAATGTTTAGATATTTGTGCTTGAAAACAAGAGGAAAAATATCATCTTTTGCTGTGCAGTTCAGTTTTATTCTATTCACCTGTGGCATTTTGCCTTAAAATAGAGATAAAAATAGGCATGAATGAACAAAGAGGCTTTTAGAACAGAAAAAAGCATTAAATGCACTCGAGTCCTCCTGACTCCAGCATGTCGAGCAGCCGCTGCTGTTTTAAGCTGTTAGCATCTCATCAACGCTCACACACACTTCCCCTTATAAGAGCACGCATGTGTTTGAGTGAGAAAAGGAGATTATCATGCTTAGATTTTACATCTGACGGGTTTCTGTATCCCTGTGATGAAGATCTCACTGTAAGTCCATCGGTACGGTTAACCCTCGTGTGCTCTTCGGAAGAAAAAAAATTACGTTTTTTTTTTTTTTTTCATCGGAATGGTACGAAACTTGGTAAAGGTTTCGGCACTTGCTGTGTGAACACACACACACACACACACACAAGTCATGGACATAATTGGAAAAGGCTAACAATAGTCACGTGTGCTCCTCGCGGTCAGAACGAGCGCATTGTAAATGAACGAGTTTCCTCTAGTGGAAGCGTGTGGAACTGCAGCCGCACAACATCTCACTCACACATCATTACTGACACATCACTCACATTTGGGTACATTTATGGCTTTGATTTTCTTGCAGTTTTAGAGTAAAACATGATTTTGATTATTTCATATAAAAATTTTTAAAAAAATGTGCATTTTTCATAACAATGGGTCTCATTCATGAAACACGAGCAGAACTGTTGTGTAAATCGTGTGTAAAGTGGTTCTGGCGTAAATTTTCGGATTCATTAAAATGTTCGTATTTTCCAAATGTTAGTTGGTACGAAAGAAATCGACACCTGCTCCCAGCCACGCGCAAATCTGCGTTTAACATCCGAACGCTTTGCTCATTAATAAGGCTGCATTTTAATCGGGTATATATTTACACAGCATTTTGAAAAAATATTATATATAGTAATTACATACGCTTTTTCTTTTTACTTTTATTATGTGAGCCAGTAATAGCATCTGCAAACGGAACACTTTAATCAAATAATTCATTGCTTTCAATAGAAAGACCAGTTCTTTTGCATTCAGTGTCATAATATGATTCCCATATCGTTGTCAGTCGGATTTAATGGGCGGGATTTATGGTAATTGAGAATGAGCGTGCGCGCGCGTCCCATTTACGACTGATTGGAATTCATTAACACACATATTTCACTATCACATCTGACGTTTATGAAGTATTTGTGAATCAGGAGAAGAGTTTTCTGGGAGGTCTCTTTACGCGCAAATCAGCCACATATTTACTCGTATTTTTACGACTGTTTCATGAATGAGAGCCATTACACGTAAAATTCTGTTACTTTTTTTAAGTTCACTTTTTAAAACTTTTTTACACGTCAGCAATAATCTGCCAAGTGTCGTGTTTGAGAAGAGATCAAACTTCAGTCTGTCGCTCTAAAACATTCAAGATTTACTAGTTTAAGTTGGAAATTTATGTTGGAAAGTTGGAAATATTTTTTTTTTAGGTCTATGCTCAAAAAGTGAATAAATGGATTATAAATACAACGTAAACATAATTTAGTATTAAAAAATACAAAATATTAAATGA
>CM060617.1:995000-997500 GCA_030578275.1 Meda fulgida | reverse complement strand
CTTGCAGATTAAGGGCCTCTAATATTATAGACGTGCAGATTAAGGGCCGCTAATATTATAGACGTGCAGATTAAGGGCCGCTAATATTATAGACGTGCAGATTAAGGGCCTCTAATATTATAAACGTGAAGATTAAGGGCCGCTAATATTATAAACGTGCAGATTAAGGGCCGCTAATATTATAAACGTGCAGATTAAGGGCCGCTAATATTATAAACGTGCAGATTAAGGGCCGCTAATATTATAAACGTGCAGATTAAGGGCCGCTAATATTATAAACGTGCAGATTAAGTGCCGCTAATATTATAAACGAGCAGATTAAGGGCCGCTAATATTATAAACGTGCAGATTAAGGGCCGGTAATATTATAAACGTGCAGATTAAGGGCCGGTAATATTATAAACGCGCAGATTAAGGGCCGGTAATATTATAAACGCGCAGATTAAGGGCCGGTAATATTATAAACGTGCAGATTAAGGGCCGCTAATATTATAAACGTGCAGATTAAGGGCCGCTAATATTATAAACGTGCAGATTAAGGGCCTCTAATATTATAGACGTGCAGATTAAGGGCCGCTAATATTATAGACGTGCAGATTAAGGGCCGCTAATATTATAGACGTGCAGATTAAGGGCCGCTAATATTATAGACGTGCAGATTAAGGGCCGCTAATATTATAGACGTGCAGATTAAGGGTCGCTAATATTATAAACGTGCAGATTAAGGGCCGCTAATATTATAAACGTGCAGATTAAGGGCCGCTAATATTATCATGCTCTTAGAGAAAGACTCACCTGAACACAGTTATTGGGTTTCAGTTTTCACGTTTTCTGGGTTGGTAGAAGCACACGATTATAGCACTTAAACACTGAAAAGTCCGATTTTCATGATATGTCCCCTTTAATGCAAACAGTAGATCATGGCGCTCGCAACTGTAAGGTCATGTGTTCGATTCCCAGGGAATGTCAATCTGACCTCTCTGTTGTGCTTCTCTCTCAGAGCTACAAGCAGCCGTCTGCGTTCATCGTTACCCAGCATCCTTTGCCGAACACAGTGAAGGATTTCTGGCGGCTGGTTCTGGACTATCACTGCACGTCTATCGTCATGCTGAACGACGTGGATCCCGCTCAGGTCAGTCCGAACATCTCGATGACAAACACGCAACATGAGTTCCAGAGAATACGGTATGCGTGTCAAAAGCATCTGATTGGGTCACTCTAA
This sequence comes from Meda fulgida, assembly GCA_030578275.1. NCBI lineage: Eukaryota > Metazoa > Chordata > Actinopteri > Cypriniformes > Leuciscidae > Meda > Meda fulgida. The sequence goes on along the minus strand of CM060617.1, from coordinate 996,278 downwards.
AAAAAACACTGGGTTAAAAACAACCCAATTTAGTTTTTTTCAACACAAGGGCTGGGTAAATATAGGACAGAACACATGTTGGGTCAATTTTACTCAGCAAATTGGGTTGTTTGTTAAACCCAGCATAATGGGTTGATTTATTTTTACTATAGAACTCAAAAACTACCCAAACACTGGGTTGTTACGTCTGACCCAGGATCTGAGTTACACAAAAGCTACACAATTACTGGTTTGTTACGTCTGACCCAGGATCTGAGTAACACAAAAACTACCCAAACATTGGGTTGTTACGTCTGACCCAGGATCTGTGTAACGTAAAAACTACCCAAACACTGGGTTGTTATGTCTGACCCAGGATCTGTGCAACACAAAAACTACCCAAACACTGGGTTGTTACGTCTTACCCAGGATCTGTGTAACATAAAAACTACCCAAACACTGGGTTATTATGTCTGACCCAGGATCTGTGTAACACAAAAACTACCCAAACACTGGGTTGTTACGTCTGACCCAGGATCTGTGTAACATAAAAACTACCCAAACACTGGGTTGTTATGTCTGACCCAGGATCTGTGCAACACAAAAACTACCCAAACACTGGGTTGTTACGTCTGACCCAGGATCTGTGTAACATAAAAACTACCCAAACACTGGGTTGTTATGTCTGACCCAGGATCTGTGTAACACAAAAACTACCCAAACACTGGGTTATTACATCTGACCCAGGATCTGTGTAACACAAAAACTACCCAAACAATGGGTTGTTACGTCTGACACAGGATCTGAGTAACACAAAAAATACTGAAAAAATGACCCAAAAAATTCAACCCAAGATGAGGAGCAAGGGATGGTGGGCCGTGAGGAAGTATTCTGACAGAATGATAAATAATGAACGGTGACGGGTCGCTCACAGAGGGAAGTGTGTGTGTGTGAGACAGTGATTGAGATTCATGTGTGTGTCTGTAGGGACGGAAGCCTCGGGCTCTGTCAGAACAGCCCCGGATCAAAGCGCATGAGACTCTAAAGCCCATAAAGCCCTCAGCAAACACACACACACAGATCCGCCTCACACTCCTCCTGTGTTTGCTCTTAACTGACCTCAGAGTGATCAGAAGAACCAACATCTCACACACACTCCACATTCAACATGTGTAAGAAGTACAGCGTCAAATCATCCGGGCATGGTTTTCACACAGAAGAAACAATCATTTCTCATTTATATGCACCAATACCTTGTCATAACGGTATTTACCTACAGATATTAACACTAAGCATTTT
>CM060617.1:967500-982500 GCA_030578275.1 Meda fulgida | reverse complement strand
AAAACAAACAAAAATAACAGATTTAATTGCTAGATCTCTTATTTAATAGCGAACTAAATGAATGCTCTGCTACTTAACTGGAGATGTTTTATTTATTTGTATTAGGTACATCCGTGCCCCGATGTTTCAAAAAGTGGTGGGGGACAATATAGATCCTGAGAAAAAGTGTAGTTTAAAAAAATAATAATAATTTTGCAGGGACATTAGTATTTTATTTTACCAAAGTTTGCAGTGCGTGTTTTTTCACGTACCCACGTCAACAGGTATGTTCACACCGCACGCGGACGCGGTCCAGATGTGTTCCAGTGAGTAATGCGATACAGCAGTGCAGAGATCGTTCCGCGCCGGGTCTACTTCTGCTGTGCTGCACGCGCTGAATTAAAGTGACAGCGCATATTTCGTGGTCAAAATCAACACAAATTGACATGAAAGTGTAGTAATCAAACCATAAATGAATTTAATTAAATACTAGGCTACTATTTTTCACAGTCACCTTTTTACTTTAAGACCAGGGCAAAGCAAGTAAAACTACATTTTACTTCAACAAGGCCACATAATGACCGACACTCGTCTCATTCGTGGAGGTGGAAAAACAAGTTCTTTGTGATGCAAGATTTATTGTATAAAGATTTAAATTATGCAAAAGAAAAGGTATGAGTCTGCTGTTTTTGTCAATTTTAATGTAAAATGTTTGCGAAATTGCAGGTGCGGCTCGAAATGGCTGTTAATTCAAAACTAATCGGTTAACCGGTTTCAACCGGATGAGGCTCGGTGGTCGGTCAAGACATTTTTTAGTTTTCGCCATCCCAAATAGACATGTGAAACACTCCTTACCTGATTTAGGTATCTTTAAAAAATATATATATATTATTATTTTTTATTTATTTTATGTTTTTCTTCGGGCAGGGGTGATGGGAGAGGGTGAAAAATGTTTGCAGTGTTTTATATGATTGTTGTTCATTATGTAATAAAATTAATAAATATATTGTAAAAAAAAAAAAAAAGATGGAAGTGGATAAATATACTGAATGTTCTGATCCATCCTGACCTCTGACCTGTAATGCTCCTGAATCATGATCATACTCACTGGACATTTAATATTCAACAATATTATTGATCTGCTTTACTTCAGGTGGAGGATGACGCAATTTTCTTCTCGAAACAAACTTTGTTGTATTATGTTCATGTTCCCACAGTGAAGCTGCTATGATACAATCTGTATTGTAAAAAGCGCTTTATAAAGAAAGTGACTCGACTGTCAACTCGCATGACAACTCAGACCGCATGTCTTCCATGTTTTGGGCATCGGGTGATGCAGCACGCAGACCCTGATATTGAGACTGGGTTGAGGTGGTGATGCAATCCAAAACACCATCCAGGAGATACTACAAGAAGCTTCTCAGTGCTTACCGAGGCTTTGGACTGATGATCCACCGTATTTCTATCATTGATGGACTGTTCTGGCGCTCAGTTCTCGGTCCCGTCACAAGTGGCCCAATAGTCCAGATGGTTGGACCCTCTACTCTAATATCGGATATTCTTTCGCAGGGATTTGCACAGGAAAAAAAAACTCAAGGGCTATATGAACGACTGAGAATAACAGGGTCTTTATTAAAATATATATACACAAGATGGGCCCTCCTTTAACGATCTGAAGCGCAAGTGTCAAGCGCAAAGCTCGAGTAAGTCTGTGAGCGGATCTCGGGCTGTTCCTGTTTAACCGGCGGGATAGATGACTAACCGGCGGGATAGATGATTAACCGGCGGGATAGATGATTAACCGGCGGGATAGATGATTAACCGGCGGGATAGATGATTAACCGGCGGGATAGATGATTAACCGGCGGGATAGATGATTAACCGGCGGGATAGATGACTAACCGGCGGGATAGATGATTAACCGGCGGGATAGATGACTAACCGGCGGGATAGATGATTAACCGGCGGGATAGATGATTAACCGGCGGGATAGATGACTAACCGGCGGGATAGATGATTAACCGGCGGGATAGATGATTAACCGGCGGGATAGATGATTAACCGGCGGGATAGATGATTAACCGGCGGGATAGATGATTAACCGGCGGGATAGATGATTAACCGGCGGGATAGATGACTAACCGGCGGGATAGATGACTAACCGGCGGGATAGATGATTAACCGGCGGGATAGATGATTAACCGGCGGGATAGATGACTAACCGGCGGGATAGATGATTAACCGGCGGGATAGATGACTAACCGGCGGGATAGATGACTAACCGGCGGGATAGATGATTAACCGGCGGGATAGATGATTAACCGGCGGGATAGATGACTAACCGGCGGGATAGATGATTAACCGGCGGGATAGATGATTAACCGGCGGGATAGATGATTAACCGGCGGGATAGATGATTAACCGGCGGGATAGATGACTAACCGGCGGGATAGATGACTAACCGGCGGGATAGATGATTAACCGGCGGGATAGATGATTAACCGGCGGGATAGATGACTAACCGGCGGGATAGATGATTAACCGGCGGGATAGATGATTAACCGGCGGGATAGATGATTAACCGGCGGGATAGATGATTAACCGGAGGGATAGATGATTAACCGGCGGGATAGATGACTAACCGGCGGGATAGATGATTAACCGGCGGGATAGATGATTAACCGGCGGGATAGATGATTAACCGGCGGGATAGATGATTAACCGGCGGGATAGATGATTAACCGGCGGGATAGATGACTAACCGGCGGGATAGATGATTAACCGGCGGGATAGATGATTAACCGGCGGGATAGATGACTAACCGGCGGGATAGATGATTAACCGGCGGGATAGATGATTAACCGGCGGGATAGATGACTAACCGGCGGGATAGATGATTAACCGGCGGGATAGATGATTAACCGGCGGGATAGATGATTAACCGGCGGGATAGATGATTAACCGGCGGGATAGATGACTAACCGGCGGGATAGATGACTAACCGGCGGGATAGATGAGTCTTGCGCTCGAGCAAATCTAAAAGGGGTTGGTCTGTAGTCGCTTCATTATTCATAGGTGTGGTTTGGGCGTAACGGGAAACAAACCAATAAGAGCGTCATCTCACATCCCCTTTAAGAGCATGATGGACGAGGAGCGCGTGTTCCACGGCGCAATACTATTATAACGGCGCATTTATCAGGCGCTTCAGAACCGGTTCACAGCCGAGGAGATCGATGCTCTCGTCAGGGCCGTGAAAGAAAGAGAAGTGACATTAGGGATGGACAAACCCACCCAGATCAGCTTCGGCTAAACATGCATATAATAATCTGGGTAAATGTGTAAGCTTTATGCCTATTTCCCATCGTCATGGACACAACAATGATTTCCCTCGTGTTTTAATATTGTTCTTTATAATACTGTATCATTTGCAAATAGGGAAAATGCATCTGTGTAGATGAGAGAATCCTCTACAGCGTGTGCGCGTTGTTCACACTCTGTATTATGGCCACGCATGCGCGCTTAAAATAGCTTCTGATTACGCGCAACGCGCCGCTGACTTTAGACTAGGGTTTTCTGGTCAGTGGCGCAATTCTGGAACTGCAAAATATCACCAGGGATTGTTTGCGCCGGAACACGCCTCCTCTTTTCCCTGAACCGCCCAGCGAGCGCGAGTTCATCCCCTATAGTGTGCGCGCGCGTCTGTGGAGGGAAAAGTCCGATTTGCGCCGGTGCAAAATACGAATGAGACATGCGTCGGTGTACAGAGTCGCGCTGGGGCCGAGTCGCGCTGGGGCCGACATAGGGCCCGATATATACTAATAATCCCGACGGTGTCTGGTTTTATTAGCAGCCTACTCGATATAACAGAGTAGATATTTGTGCTGGAAAACACACACACACACACACACACACACACACACACACACACACACTCTGCTGTTCGAGTTGTGTTCTGTGCTCATTAAGTCTGACAGTAATGAGGAAAGCGAGTGTGTGTGTTTGTAATCAGAGCTCTGAGATTCCACAAGGTTAACACTAGTTAAATATAACCTGCATCTTCAGCTCAGCCAAAACGAGCCCTAGACACACACACACACACACACACACACACACACACACACACACACACACACACACACACACACACACACACACACACACACACACACACACACACACACACACACACACACACACACACACACACACACACACACACACACACACACACACACACACACACACACACACACACACACACACACACACACACTCACACACTCACACACACACACACACACACACACACACACACACACACACACACACACACACTCGTATTGATCTAAAGCATAATTTATATAAAAGTATTTTCAATTTAATGCATATAGGAACTTGTTCGAATTTTACTCTGGCTTTCAACTGTTTAAAAAAAATTCACCTATCTATCTTATCGTAGGGAATATGGTCATTAAACTATTTTTTCTAATAATAATAATAATTATTATTATAATAACCTTTATGTTCTATAGTGCCTTTAACTGTACATGTCAAAGCGCTTTATATAAACAAATATAACAACAAAAATACACCATATTAAATAATCCACAATATAAAATTTAAATTAAACCAAAAAAATACACCATTTAAAATAGTGCGCAATGAAAAATGTATACAAATATTTAATTAGAAGCTAACCTAAAAAAATGAGTTTTAAGGTATGATTTAAAAATGGTGAGAGATTTTGCTTGCCTTATCTCGATCGGTAAAGATGAGTTTTGGAGCTCTTTATTGAAAAATGAGAAAGCTGTAAAATATGTTACTATTTGTAAACATTTCGATGTTTTATTTAACTTTATTTATATCTTTTGCATTTATTCCTTTATTTTGAATATTAAAAGTGAATTTGTAACATTATAATTATTTTTTCATAAATTTAGCATAGTATGTAGGCTAAATATGTAAAATTTTTGATGTTATATTTAAGTTTATTTCTATCTCTTGATTTTATTCCTTTATTTTTATTATTATATCAATTGATAATTAACTGTAACATTTTTTTTCTTTAACAGTAAAAGTAAAAACTGCGCGCGCCCGGTCCAAGGGGAGCGTTGTTGGAGGCCGGAGAGCGCGTTCACGGTTCTGCGCATGCGCGTTTGAACGAGGGGAGGGAGGTAAACAAGATGGCGGCAGCCTTGAAGCATAAGCAGCGGTGAAAAACAGACGCGAGAAAATAAACGAATGAAGAGCAGGACGGGAATATAAGCTTGAGTTCCAGTCCATCATCGAGCTGTGCTGATGAGAGCAGCTTCAGGTCAGTGTGTTTGATGAGCTTGTTCTCTGTCAGGGATGTGTGTTAGCCGCAACTGCTAGCCGCTACCTTAAAAACACTCGTTTCCATTGACACAAACATCGCGTTTGTCACTCAAATCCCTCACATTACACGTCAGATTACACGCATTAACTGAGCTCGACGCGCGAGTGTTAGTGCGAAGCTGCGTGCTGTGATCGATTATCCGCATTACATGATCAGATGATCGATCAATCAGCAAACATCTGATGTTTCATTCTCTTCTCTCCAGATCGTGTTAGTATGGAGGACCATTTCCGCCACAGGAGGAAAAAATCATGCTTTAAATCACAATTAGAATCATATTTCTGACTTTTAATATGTCATAACGATGATTTAGTGTCAGCATTTCGACATTTTTATGTCATACTTATGACCCAAAAATCAAAATTGCGACTCAGTACGCTATAATAATGCCTTAATATGTATTAATCTCGAGTTTTTAATCACATAAATATGACTTATGTCATAATTTCGACTTTATCTCTTGTGTTCAACTTTTATTAAACAAATGTAACTTTTTCTCTTAGAATTAAAATATTCCAAAGCACATTTTGTTCTTCTATGTGGCAGATATGCACTTCCATACCGTCCTGACTGCGTTTGGTGGATGTTATTTCTGGATTGTGTGTTTATTTATGTTTTATTATTATTACTCGACCTAAACAGTACTATGGTTCATATATAGTATACATCATATAATATATTATTACTAGTAGCATATCCAGCTGTCAGTGTAATATAATTAAAGGTTTTTCTATCTATCTTTTAAATGCCATGGAGCCCCCAAAACCCCTAACATTCAAAAGGCAACTATAGCATTAAAACTGTGAATAATTAATATTATAAATATGGATAAAATATGAGTATTTAGTTTCTTTTACATTTACGCGAATAGGCTAATTTTTTACTCACTATTATTCTGTACTCTTTGATGTATTATTTAAATCAAATTTTATAATATCTAATCAGTTTATTTAAATTAAATCAGTTATTTTTAATTCTATTCAAATGTATTCATAATTTCAATCAAGGGTTATGCATTTATTTTAATTATTTAAATCAAAATGTATTTATTGTAATCAAATTTATTTAATATTTTCTTCATTATTTATGTATTTTTACTTCTTTTTTTTTTTTTACTGTTTTTTCACTCCCTTGCGGACCCCAGTTTGCAATATAATGTATGTGTCAGAAAATGTGCTTGTGTGTTTCACAATTTAAGATGGTTAAAGAAAATGAAACCGATCCCATAATTAACTCTCCCTTAAACCATCCTATATGTCTCTTCTTCCAGCCAAACACAATCATACTTTTATTAAACAATATCCTGGCTGATATTTATATTTCAGACACACACGTTTGAATCGGAGTAATACTGTGTAACATCGAGGCCTGCTCCAGCACTTCATCATAAGCAGATTGTGTCATGGGTTTTTGATTAATCTAGGGTCTTATTTCTCTTTATTTAGGATCTTGTACACGGATTTCCCGTCATGCTGAAGTGAAATCCTTAATCCTCGTTCCTGATCACGTGCTTCCGGAGCCGTGCTTCCCAACATCCCGGTTTGATTCGAGGTGGATTTGATCGTGTTCACGCAGAGATGTCCAGAGATCCAGGAGGCGGATAAACAAACCAGGACGCTATAAACCCCACTTTACGTTCTAGCGCTTTCCAAACACGATGCTGCGGTTTAACAGGCGTTTATCGCTCGTGATGTTGTTCTGAACTGCTCCTCCGTTTCATCGCAATACTAATATTCCCGCGGACGAGCGCTTGGGAAAGATTGAGAAGATGAGCGTAGGCGGAGAGCTCCACCAGAGCTACCTGACGGAGAACGAGCTCATGGGGATGGACACCTTCATCCACCGCATCGACTCCACCGACGTCATCTACCAGCCGCGCCGCAAGCGCGCCAAGCTCATCGGGAAGTACCTGATGGGAGATCTGCTCGGGGAGGGGTCGTACGGCAAGGTGAAGGAGATGCTGGACTCCGAGACTCTGTGTCGCAGAGCCGTGAAGATCCTGAAGAAGAAGAAACTCCGGAGGATTCCCAACGGAGAGGCCAACGTGAAAAAGTAAGAGCTGCTTCCTGTCGTCCTTTATCTTGAAGTTTAACGTCAACATGACGACGTCTACATTAAAGTTTGATCCAGTTCTGATCTCGATGCAGTTTCGAAATTGATTACGTGAGACAAGATATGGCCAAAAAATTGCGATAACTTGCAATTAAATAATGCGATATTCGCTATGCTTAAAGTGTGTAAAATAAACTTAAACTCTCTGTATTTTGTTCATGATTCAGTTATTGCACGCCGTTGCGATATGCATATCGCGATATATACTTTTGCAATAATTTCGATATACTGTGTAGCCCTAAAATCTGTATTTTTTGGTTAAATGGCGATATATACAATATATATCTCGGTACTTTTAACGTTTTTCTATTTGGATAAAGAAAATCTGTATTTTTTTTATTTATTTTTTTATGATTTCACATCCTGCCCAATGATATCCTACAAACAATGTTCATATTGAAGGATATGGACAAATATAGTGAATGTAATGTCGGCTATGCAATATATTATGTGCTACAAGATGTTTAAAATCACATTACAATCTAAAAACAAAAATAATGCTTTTGTTTTTAAATTGACTAAAAGTTAAATTAAAAATGAAAATAAAATAAAAAGCACAAACTAATTATATTAGCCTGCGTTTGATTGCCCCAAAAATAAAGCCTACTTGTAGGTTTCAAATGAAAGGCCCGTTCACACCAAGCTCCAGTTCTGGTCCCGATCCAGTTTGATATTGATTACATGAGACTGGATTGATTTCAGTGAGTTCTTCTGTATCTTTCAACATACCTTCTGATGTTCATCATGTTTATTTGCTGTTGTAACTAGTAGTGAATCGAAAGAGATGATCGGCTCTAAAATATTTTAGGGATGTGCTGATACGGCAGATACATTTGTGTATTCCTGCCCGTGGACATTCAGAAGAATTGCGATTCGATATTGCGAATTATTTTATTTTTTTCTAAACACGATTAGACCATGGGGAAAAGTAAAATCATACACTTATACAGACTCCACATGATGTAAAAGATGAGTCATATTTACAAAAACAATTCATCACATCGTTCTGCGTTTTATTTCAGAAGCATCATGCATTACTATATTCCCTTGAATAAAAAATTCGATAACAAACATTTTTTTAATAGTCACTAATCGCCGCCTAGTGGCGAAACAACGTAATCGATAAATGTGTTAAGTCTCTATCAAAAGCTGATTTACTCTATTTGTATCGCTACTGTAGACATCAGTGTTTATATTCGATCTTTACATGATCTCAGTACTTCTATGATAATTTGAACTATTGCATCGCTATGAGCTTGTGCTATGAAGCGCTTATGATGACTCTCCGGGTCAGCGGCAGCACAGGTGTGAATGTTGCGATATGATTTTGTCGAGGGTTTAATAGACAGACGAAACGGAAGAAGATCGCGTGTGTTTGAATGGACACCCGTGGGCTTTTAAAGATGTCTACTGTCTTCTCTCTCAGCATACGTGTAGCGCTAGCTTTCAGTGCGTTCAGTCTCACGACTTTTTTTTTTTTTTTTTATACAGGAAAATTTTAAAAGCAACAATGTACAATAAAGGGGCCTGACTCTGGTTTACAGCAGGTTCCTGTCTCATCCACGCGTACATTGTATATTACGACACTCAACACTCATAGACAACGACACATTTCATCCTGTCGAAACAAAAGTGGCTAATCTATAGTGGCTCGTCTATAAGCAAGGACAAAAAAAGCTATTCAATTTGAATTCATATCGATTCTGTAAGAAAAATATCGATTTTAAAATTGTTTAAAAAAATCGTGATAGCTAGGTGAATTTATTTACTATGAAGTATTTCCTACTAAAACAAGGCGACTCAGAGCAGACTTGTGGGAGTGGCCTCGAACGGCAACATTCCCAGTGCATTATGGGTGTTGATGTTTTCCTCCACATTTGGCACAAGGGAAGACAACAGCCTTTAGTTTTCTCTAGTCAGATTTAGTTAACGTCATAGTCCAGCAGCTTTTAGTCATTTTAATGCAAGTAGACAACAGTTGGCTAACCGTGATAAAATCTACAATGTTTTTTTTCTTCCCTTTTTGAACGTTTGTATTACGTCACATGACAGAAGTGAAATGACTTGTGGATTGTTTTGTTGACTGTAGAAATGGCTCATGTTTAGCTGGTGTTCGTTCTTTTCCTCCTGTGCTCTGAAATATCATCTCCTTGCAGTGTAATCACACAGAGCAGTGTAATTAATTACAATAATGTGCCGTGAAGCCTCGGGCTTCTGCTTTAAATAGACGAGAGCTTTTGGACCGGCTTCAAAACCCTCGCATGCCAGGACACGTGTGTTTGGTCTTTTGGTCGTCTTGGTTGGAACTTGAAAGTAAGTGTGTGTTAGACGATTAGCCCGTGTGTGTTGGCCGTGAGAGAGACCCTTATAAGGCAGCATCCTATCCTGAACAAAAACTCATTAATTATTGATTTAAAACATGTTGTCACAAAGATGAATCTCACGGGACGCTGTAAAAACCTTCAGAATGTAGTCACAGGTATTCAGACAGCTTTATTTATCAGTTTACTCACTAAACTTTAGAAAATGGTAATAAAATGACTAACTCAGTTATCAGTTGATATGTCACTGGTTTTGTCCGTCCTTCTCTTAGACTCTCATAAATTAATTATGTTGAATATCTGTCAGCTGGTAAATTTAACTACACAATTAGATAATCAACCAGTTACCAAGCAATGCTTAATTTTATGACTTTTTTTTTACCGATAAATGATAATTAAGTCCTTCTCATGACTGATAACCAATAAGTTCATTTATTTATAATAATTTTCATAAAATCTGCATTTTGCGCACCCAGGAGAATAGAAGTCCAGATGCACTGATGAAACTGATGTTTTAGTAGCTCTGGCATAACTGTGATCGCAAACATCCTGACATATCTTTTGTGCAAGGCACCACCATAGACCGATATTAGGGTATAATGTCAGTTTTCGTGTGTGTGTGTGTGTGTGTGTGTGTGTGAGTGTGAGTGTGAGAGTGAGTAACAGTTTATTCCTGATAACATGGTGAAAATTTATTTATTTCTGTCTGTTGTTGACAGTATATTATATTCTGATTTATTTTCAAAATCCCCTTTAATATGTGAACAAAAATGAACCTGACTTCATCCAATGTTCAGATTTTGTTCTGGAAATGTATGCATATTAGTGCAAGCATATTTAATTAAATAATGCCAAACACAACTTTTCAGAAGACCTGTAATACAATTTTTTTTTGCAGTTCATAATGTAATCAATCATCTGGATATCTAAGGTTATATCTATTCAATAATAGTTAGTGTTTACCGTGTTCACCTGTGTCTTGCTTTTACTAGCCATACAAAATCATTCCAGTAAGTAAATGGTTCAGCATGTTTTCTCAGTGTGGTTGGTTGGTTGTCCAAGTGGGTCAGATGGCTGATAAACATATGCACTAGTGTGTGTGTGTGTGTGTGTGTTTGCGTCAGCTCAAGGCTATTTCAGTCGAGTGGAAACACGGCCCGCCTCTCTGCTGATCACGACACATAATAATAACAATAATAATAATAATATCTCGCTCTTTCCTCATACTTTATCACAGTCTCTGTGTCCTGATCCAAACTCTCAGTGAGATCACATTCACCTTCAGTCTGAATGTTCACTTGCACTCGTAAAAATTAAGTTTTTTTTTATTCTTAGTCCTGTCAAATGTACAATTTATTTTTTATAAGATTTAGTAGGGATGCACTGAAATAAAATGTTTGGTTGATATCGATAATTCTTTATCTTTGAAAGCCGATAACCAATATATTAGCCGATAAATCTAAATCCAAATTTGTATTTAGTTTGAGCGCCTGATTACAAAAACAAGTCTCGCCACTAACAGACACGTCCCGAACACACAATTATAATGTTCTTATTATTATTTTATGTAGCTGATATGACACACTTGTTGCACTGAACTGTATTTTCCTTTATTGAAGTGATTCCAATCATATTTCAAGCATTTCATAACCATCATGTTGAGCAGTCGCATCTGAAGAGTCTCAGCTGAAGGAAATAATGCATTATTAATCAGCTTTAATATATCAGCCATATTTTCTTATAGGGCCGAAAACCATAACATTAAAAATGAAGATATATCGGCCGATACCGATATGGTGACCGATATATCGTGCATTCCTAGTTTTCACTGTTTAATATGTTATTAGATAGAGCTGGTAAACAAAGGAAGTAAACGGTGTACACAACAGTATTATATTGTTATATTATATTATTATAGTTGAAGCCCAGTGTCGCTTGCTGAGCAGAAATACATGATCATGTTTCGCTCGGTCGCTGTATTTCCTCCTGGTTGTGCCGGGACTTTAGTGTTGCTCACTGTTTTCCATCTAAACTTTGTGTTATGCGTTCAGCCAATCAGCACACTTACATCACACTGCAGAAAATGCCCTTCTTTAAACAAGCATGATGCCTTTAAATCTACGTAAAGTTCACTAAAAACAAGCAAAAACATTGACAGTGGCGTAAGCAAAACTGAATTGGGAAGAATTCTTGAAAAAGCATTAATATCTAGTCACTAATAAATGCTATTGGATCTTAAAACTAGACAAACATTTTAGTGAAGATTGCATTAAAACTGGAATATTTAACCTTAAATTCAGCTAATAAGATGCACAACCTGAAAATAGATCAATTCTTAAAACAACCCAATAAATGAATCATTTTAGTACTTCGATTTAAGCTCATCTTGCTTGTTTTAAGAAGGGATTTTTTTTGCAGTGTAACAAAGAACAATCACATTTAACCTTTCTTAATTAAGATTCTTGAAATTAGATTGTTTTTTAGGGGTGGTGTTATTATTAAAGTAGCACAATCTAATCAAACATGCACAAAAACTTGCACTTTATAGCTGTCACTTGTTTCTGGTCAAATCTACCTCAAAATGAAGAACACCAATTTTGTTCAATTAAGATTTATAGTCTTGTGTGCAATGCATTTTATAAGACTTTTTAGCTTTCATAGCAAAAAAAACAAGATATTTTCTAGAGACTTTTTTTTTTTTTTTACTTTCTTACATTTCAGTTTTTGCAGTTCCTGTTGTGTGGGTTAGACTCTTGCTTTAAAAGACGTTCCCATAACTAACCCGGTTCCCAGTCCCTCCAGTGTGAACACGCCAACAAGCGAGTATTTCCACCAATAGTTACAGGAACTATAAAACGTTCCTCGGGTGTGAAAGCCCCTCTTAAAATAATGTTTTTGCACTATAAAGAATATGGCTGTCACAATATATATGTGTTGTGGATAGTTTACCCAAAATAAAAATTACTGTGTCAGAAAAAAGTTTTTACTGTCAATACTACATTAAACTACTAGATATATAATGGTGTATATTATGTATAATAATGCAATGGGGGAATATTTGTGGGTTATTGTGATAATATCTGATGTTACCAGTAAAAAGTGTCCTTCGTTATTTTAAATATATCTAGTCAGTGACAGAGATAAAGCATATTCATCTAATATAATTCTGTTTTCAGCTTCAGAATCATCAATATTTTTACTCTGGTGTCTCTATTATATACATAATCGTACACGGATATTGTGTGCGTAATGAACTCGTTCGGTGTGTTAAGCTGATCCGTGATCATTTAGGCCTTGTTATTTTCATAATGTGTTCAGGTCTGTAACACAATCATGATTGGACATCATGTTGAATAATCTGTCCGAGTTTTTATGATGCATTAAATATTGTGTTTTGTTGTCCTGCAGGGAGATCCAGCTTCTACAACGACTACAACACAAGAACGTCATCCAGCTGGTGGACGTGCTGTATAACGAGGAGAAGCAGAAGATATATCCTTTAGTGTGTGTGTGTGTGTGTGTGTGTTCTGCTGTGTTTGAAGAGAACACAAGCGTACAAAAGACTTTTGTTTTGTAATCAGGTTCTCAAAAACTATATAAAAAATTTGGATTTAGATTTATCGGCCAATTTATCGGTTATCGGCTTTCAAATATAAAGAGTTATCGGTATCGGCCTAAATTTTCATATCTGTGCATCTCTAGTCAGGAATGGAAATGTAATGGAAAGTAAAGCGTGTTGCATTGTGGGAAATGGTTTAGCACTCTTCTTCAGGGTTCGTACAAGCTGCTTAAAGTACTTGAATTTGACTTTTTGAAATGTAAGTCCTGGAAAATCCTTAAATATTCATATTTATGAAAAGGTACTTCAGTTATTTAAATACACTATTAAATTTCATTTGTTTTTTCTGTCACAATTAAATTTACATTTTAAATTTTTAAAAATTTTTTTTTTTTACCAGACACTTTTATCCAAAGCGACTTACAAATGAGAACAATAGAAGCAGTGAAACTAACAATATGCAAGTGCCATGACCCTTCTCAGTTTAATCTGACGCAGTACGTGTACTTTTTATTATTTTTTAAAGATAACAGATATAGAATAGAAGATAGTGTAATTATTAATGCATCAAGTGTTGCCATTTAACTCTGCAGTCCATGTGATAATCCCCATCAGACCAACAGTATCATATCAAGTATTATTTATTGAACAGTAATAGCCATTATAAACTTAATATATTATTAAAATACATTGTAAGTTGTATTTACGATACCTTATATTTGTAATTTGAGTTGTAAAAAATCCTAAAAATCTCTGATTGTGGTCCTTGAAAACCAAAAAAGTAGTGCTTGAAAAGTCCTGTAATTTCTCTACAGTTTCTGTACGAACCCTGCCGCCTGTGATAGTCTTTTCACCGAGTCTGATGCAGGCATTTACTGTGAGAAGCAATTCTATACAACTAAATGTGAGTTGAGTTGATGTGTGGTTGTTTGTTCCTTGACGTTTGTGGCTCACGTATATGGTGATGGAGTATTGTGTGTGTGGGATGCAGGAAATGCTGGATAGCGTTCCAGAGAAAAGATTTCCAGTGTTTCAAGCTCACGGGTGAGAAAACGCACACTTCTCTGAAGACACACACTTCTCTGAAGACACACACTTCTATGAAGACACACACTTCTCTGAAGACACACACTTCTATGGAACACACCCTTCTCTGAAAACACATCATCTGTCACTTTAATGGACTTTTGATGATCTATTTTAATGAGCTTTTTGATATTTGTTTTCATTTCCCTCAGACGTCATATAGAGACACATGTCGTGTGTATCGCACACATAGATCGTCTTTATAGAGGCGGTGTTGTCATTTTGAATCGTTTAAAAGTTCGTTTTGTGATTATTTTAACTGAGGTTAACTAACTTCAGGAGTGATGGTTTAAGCCCTCATCGACAGACCGGTTATAGAGACGTGTTTTTGAGACTGTCTTTGGTTCACTGCAGTTTGCCTCATTTAGTATGCGTGGTTCTATAAATATGCAAATGAGCCCCGCCTCCACTCACTCACTCACTCAGAGATCCACTGGTTGACGAGCACACGTTGATCTGATTGGTTACAAGGTCGTTTGTGACTTAAGAAACACCAGCGATTTCACACCGTGTTTTTGAGACTGTCTTTGGTTCACTGCAGTTTTAAGCAGAAAATACTCAGCAAT
>CM060617.1:960000-962500 GCA_030578275.1 Meda fulgida | reverse complement strand
TGTATCCCTTAAAAATCACCCAAGTGACAATTTAAAAGTTTTTCCTTGGAAAAAATGCTTTAAAATATCTTGAATGTAACTCGACACCCTTGCCTCATTTAGTATGCGCGGTTCTATGAATATGCAAATGAGCCCCGCCTCCACTCACTCACTCACTCACTCAGAGATCCACTGGTTGACGAGCACACGTTGATCTGATTGGTTACAAGGTCGTTTGTGACGTCAGAAACACCAGCGATTTCACACCGTGTTTTTGAGACTGTCTTTGGTTCACTGCAGTTTTAAGCAGAAAATACTCAGCAATGCTGTCGACTTATGAACTTACACATGATTTGTCTTATTAAAAACACCACATAGACACATAAACATTAAAAGCTGGATTTTCACCACAGGGGGACTTTAAAGGCTCAAAAAAACACATACAGGCAACACATCTAATACCCGTGGCTCCTGATGATACACAGGTCTGCTGAAGGGAACGATTGGAGTACTGAACATTTATTACAGCATTGCCTGTGATCCGCAGCTGGGCTGTAATTCAAATGTTTGACCTTTAGATGGTGACATTGTGACACTAATGTTCAGCACTGATGTTGTGTTTGAGCAAATGCAGATGAAACTCCACACTCACAAACACACACACACACACTCACACACACACTCTCACACACTCACACACACACTCTCAAACACACACACACACTGTCACACTCACACTCTCGCACACACACTCTCAAACACACACTCACACACTCAAACACACACACACACTCTCACACACACACTCACACTCTCACACACACTCTCACACACACACACACACTCACACTCTCAAACACACACACACTCAAACACACACACACTGTCACACTCTCGCACACACACTCTCAAACACACTCACACACTCTCACACACACTCACACTCTCACACACACTCACACTCTCACACACACTCTCACACACACACACTCACACTCACACTCTCGCACACACACTCTCAAACACACTCACACTCTCAAACACACACACACTCAAACACACACACTCACACACACTCACACTCTCTCACACACACACACTCGCACTCTCAAACACTCACACTCTCAAACACTTACTCACACTCTCAAACACACACTCTCGCACACACACTCACACTCTCAAACACACACACTCAAACACACACACTCACACACACTCACACTCTCTCACACACACACACTCGCACTCTCAAACACTCACACTCTCAAACACTTACACACTCACACTCTCACACACACTCACACACACACACACACTCACACTCTCGCACACACACTCTCAAACACACACTCACACTCTCAAACACACACACACACTCACACACACTCACTCACACTCACACTCTCTCTCACACACACACACTCACACTCTCAAACACACACTCACACACACACACACTCTCTCTCCCTCTCTCACACACTCACACACATTCTCTCACTCACAACCACACACACTCACTCTCACACACACACTCTCTCACGCATTCTC
Source organism: Meda fulgida (assembly GCA_030578275.1). Lineage (NCBI taxonomy): Eukaryota > Metazoa > Chordata > Actinopteri > Cypriniformes > Leuciscidae > Meda > Meda fulgida. Next base: position 960,973 of record CM060617.1, on the reverse strand, counting down.
ACACACACACAAACATACTGGCAATTAATAGTAGTCTGTGTGTGAAGCTCTGCTGATGTTCTGTTTCTTCATCTGAGGTGTTTTTATCTGCAGGAATGCTGGAATATGATCCTGTAAAGAGGTTTTCAATACAGCGCATCAGACAACACAAGTGAGTCCATCATCCTCACACACTCACATCCACAACATCATACACATCATCTGCTGATGAGATGAATATGAAAGCATGCAGTTTCGGCTCTCCCTGTATAGAGGATCTATTATGCCAGTCGTGATGTAGTTTCAGGCTCTACTAGATCAGGTTTTCCTGCTGTAATGTTGATTATTCTCCTCATATCCTCCATTGTTGCGGCTCCTCTCTTCCCAGTCTGTCAGTAACGCTCTGTTTACTTCCTGTCTCTATGAAGCCCCTCCTCCTGAAAAGCACACTGTGCTCTGATTGGTCGGCTGGAGCAGTGTGTTGTGATTGGCCCGACCGCTTCGAGTGTGTTTGGGAAATGTCCCGCCCCTTACCATAACCACCAGTTTAACACACTACTAACTAACTCAACCAGGCCCTGCCCCTTTTAATGTTTTTCACCCCTTGTTCTAATATACCTTTACATGTATGCATTTGGCAGACGCTTTTATCCAAAGCGACTTAAAGGTACACATTTACATAACCAGATATGAGCAGATTCTGCGCTATACACTGTATTTAATATATCATGATGACTCACGAGTATTTGTGCTAAAGCTGCGCAGATTTGTGTCACACGAACTTCCCCAGAAAAGTGAGTAAAGGTAAGAAATGGTGTGTGTTCATTTCAAACCCTGAACATAAGGCAGTAAAGCAGCTCTCGTTCATTGAGATCAGTGTTGATTCAGGGTCTGTTGCAAAAGTGTCTGATGATGTTGAGATGAAGTCGAACACCGAGATCTGGAAGTGGGAGGAAGAGGAAGAGGAGAATAGAGAGAGTGGGAGAGATGATGA
>CM060617.1:930000-952500 GCA_030578275.1 Meda fulgida | reverse complement strand
TATAATGCTGTATTAACAGGGTCTAAAACTAACTTTACCACACCTGCACGCTATAAATATTGTTTACCAGCCATGAAATATAGATGAATCCTTATAAAGTTACAAATGATTCAGTCGAGCAGTGAGTGATTTTTCTGTCTTTTGTTGTTTGATTAACATTAAATTATATATATAATATTAGGCTACTGTCTCTTTAAGAGCGGATGCACGGGTGTAATATACTGATACACATGCGTTTTCTTTTTCAAATGTTTACATATACTCAAGACATGACTATATATACAAGAATACTTGCTGAGCGTTTTGACAATTATGCTTGAGTTTGTCCGTTCAAGTGCAAAAAGACATTGACGTTTATGTTCTCGGAATATTGCATTGTTTAGAACTCATAAAAACGTTACTGGCCAACTGGCGATGGACATTGTGTCGTATATCTGCCAGAGTGTTCATTTTATGCCCTGTATATGAAGCATTAATGTTGTGCTGTGTTCACGCCATGTCGTAATTACTCTAATTTCAAGAAGACAGCAAGTGACGGAACTGGGAATTATGGGAATCTGCAGTGGTCACATGGTACAAGTTGGAGCTCCATTCCCATCTGACAAGTTGTAATTACAAGTTCTGTGAGGATGTGAACGCTTTTGGAATCTGGTAATTACGGTAATATTATGACATAGCCTGAGCGCACTTTTAACCCTCTGATGCTCATCGGTCACTTTTGACCCAATATTTTTACTTTTTTTTTAAATAACTTTATCTGAATGGTACGAAACTTGGTAAAGGTGAACACACACACACACACACACACACACACACGCACACACACACACACACAAATGGACATGATTTGAAAAGGTTAAACGGTCCTGTTAACAATAGTCACGTGTGCTCCTCGCGGTCAGAACGAGCGCATTGTAAATGAACGAGTTTCCTCTAGTGGAAGCGTGTGGAACTGCAGCCGCACAACATCTCACTTACACATCATTACTGACACATCACTCACATTTGGGTACATTTATGGCTTTGATTTTCAGTTTTAAAAATGAAAAAAAGTTTTTTAAAAAAATGTTTCGTATACAAAATGAAAAAAAAAATTTAATAACAATATTTTTCATAACAATAAATGTAAAGTTCTGTAACTTTTAATTGTACTTTTTTTGAAACGTGTCTCACGTCAGCAATAATCTGAGAAGGTCGTGTTTGAGAAGAGATCAAACTTCAGTCTAAAGCGTTCAAGATTTACCAGTTTAAGTTGGAAATGTAATTTTCAGGTCTATGCTCAAAAAGTGAATAAATGGATTATAAATACAGCGGAAATATAATTTAGTACCATAAAATCTAAAAAATATTAAATATTAAACAAAAAATATTATCGAAACTAAAATATAGTACATACATTTTATTGAAATATATTTTTAAAAATCTGTAATTTTTTACAGACATGCGAAGATCATACGAGGTTTGGAAATTTGAGTCTGGAAGTTTGAAATGGAAAATGTAAAAGAAAGCCTGTAAAACTATAATAGTGATGATACTGAACAGTTTGAGGAGAGCAGCGTGAACATTCTGAGACACGTGTGTGAATAGAGGATGGCAGATGGTGATGCGCTCCACAGTCTTGTTCAGAGTGTGTGTGTGTGTGTGTGTCACCAGTGTTTGTGTGACCAGTATTTGTGTGTAACCAGTGTTTGTGTGTCTCACCAGTGTTTGTGTGTCTTCAGTGTTTGTCACCAGTGTTTGTCTCACCAGTGTTTGTGTGTCACCAGTGTTTGTGTAACCAGTGTTTGTGTAACCAGTGTTTGTGTAACCAGTGTTTGTGTAACCATTGTTTGTGTAACCAGTGTTTGTGTAACCAGTGTTTGTGTGTAACCAGTGTTTGTGTGTAACCAGTGTTTGTGTGTAACCAGTGTTTGTGTGTCTTCAGTGTTTGTGTCACCAGTGTTTGTGTCACCAGTGTTTGTGTCACCAGTGTTTGTGTCACCAGTGTTTGTGTCACCAGTGTTTGTGTCACCAGTGTTTGTGTGTCACCAGTGTTTGTGTGTCGTTTGTGTGTCACCAGTGTTTGTGTGTCACCAGTGTTTGTGTGTCTTCAGTGTTTGTGTGTCTTCAGTGTTTGTGTCACCAGTGTTTGTGTGTCTTCAGTGTTTGTGTGTAACCAGTGTTTGTGTGTAACCAGTGTTTGTGTGTAACCAGCGTTTGTGTGTAACCAGCGTTTGTGTAACCAGTGTTTGTGTGTCTTCAGTGTTTGTGTCTTCAGTGTTTGTGTCACCAGTGTTTGTGTCTTCAGTGTTTGTGTCTTCAGTGTTTGTGTGTAACCAGTGTTTGTGTAACCAGTGTTTGTGTATCTTCAGTGTGTGTGTCTCACCAGTGTTCAGTGTGTCATCAGTGTGTGTGTGTGTTCAGTGTGTCATCAGTGTGTGTGTGTTCAGTGTGTCATCAGTGTGTGTGTCTTCAGTGTTTGTTTGTGTCACCAGTGTTTGTGTGTAACCAGTGTTTGTGTCACCAGTGTTTGTGTGTCTTCAGTGTTTGTGTCACCAGTGTTTGTGTCACCAGTGTTTGTGTGTAACCAGTGTTTGTGTAACCAGTGTTTGTGTAACCAGTGTTTGTGTAACCAGTGTTTGTGTCACCAGTGTTTGTGTCACCAGTGTTTGTGTGTAACCAGTGTTTGTGTGTCTCACCAGTGTTTGTGTGTCTTCAGTGTTTGTCACCAGTGTTTGTGTCACCAGTGTTTGTCACCAGTGTTTTTGTCACCAGTGTTTGTGTCACCAGTGTTTGTGTCACCAGTGTTTGTGTCACCAGTGTTTGTGTGTCTCACCAGTGTTTGTGTGTCACCAGTGTTTGTGTGTCACCAGTGTTTGTGTGTCTTCAGTGTTTGTGTCACCAGTGTTTGTGTGTCTTCAGTGTTTGTGTCACCAGTGTTTGTGTGTAACCAGTGTTTGTGTGTAACCAGTGTTTGTGTAACCAGTGTTTGTGTGTCTTCAGTGTTTGTGTCTCCAGTGTTTGTGTCACCAGTGTTTGTGTCACCAGTGTTTGTGTCACCAGTGTTTGTGTCACCAGTGTTTGTGTGTCTTCAGTGTTTGTGTGTAACCAGTGTTTGTGTAACCAGTGTTTGTGTATCTTCAGTGTGTGTGTCTCACCAGTGTTCAGTGTGTCACCAGTGTTCAGTGTGTCATCAGTGTGTGTGTGTGTTCAGTGTGTCATCAGTGTGTGTGTCTTCAGTGTTTGTTTGTGTCACCAGTGTTTGTGTGTAACCAGTGTTTGTGTCACCAGTGTTTGTGTGTCTTCAGTGTTTGTGTCACCAGTGTTTGTGTGTCACCAGTGTTTGTGTGTCACCAGTGTTTGTGTGTCACCAGTGTTTGTGTAACCAGTGTTTGTGTGTCTTCAGTGTTTGTGTCACCAGTGTTTGTGTAACCAGTGTTTGTGTGTCTTCAGTGTTTGTGTCACCAGTGTTTGTATGTCTTCAGTGTTTGTGTCACCAGTGTTTGTGTGTAACCAGTGTTTGTGTCACCAGTGTTTGTGTGTAACCAGTGTTTGTTTGTGTCACCAATGTTTGTGTGTGTCTTCAGTGTGTGTGTGTGTGTGTGTCTTCAGTGTTTGTGTGTCACCAGTGTTCAGTGTGTCATCAGTGTGTGTCACCAGTGTTTGTGTGTGTCATCAGTGTTTGTGTGTGTCATCAGTGTTTGTGTAATCAGTGTTTGTGTGTCACCAGTGTTCAGTGTGTCATCAGTGTTTGTCATCAGTGTGTGTGTGTGTGTGTGTGTGTGACCAATGTTTGTGTGTCACCAATGTTTGTGTGTGTCACCAGTGTTTGTGTGTCACCAATGTTTGTGTGTGTCTTCAGTGTGTGTGTGTGTGTGGGTGTGTCTTCAGTGTTTGTGTGTGTCACCAGTGTTCAGTGTCATCAGTGTGTGTGTCATCAGTGTTTGTGTGTGTCACCAGTGTTTGTGTGTTTGTGTAACCAGTGTTTGTGTGTGTCATCAGTGTTTGTGTGTGTGTCACCAGTGTTTGTGTGCGTGTCATCAGTGTGTGTGTGTCATCAGTGTTTGTCATCAGTGTGTGTGTGTCTTCAGTGTGTGAGTGTGTGTGTCTTCAGTGTGTGTGTGTGTGTGTGTGTGTCTTCAGTGTGTGTGTGTGTGTGTGTGTCACCAGTGTGTGTCTTCAGTGTGTGTCACCAGTGTGTGTCTTCAGTGTGTGTCACCAGTGTGTGTCTTCAGTGTGTGTGTCACCAGTGTGTGTGTCTTCAGTGTGTGTGTGTGTGTGTGTGTGTGTGTGTCACCAGTGTGTGTGTCTTGAGTGTGTGTGTGTGTGTGTCTCCAGTGTGTGTGTCTTCTGTGTGTGTGTGTGTGTGTGTGTCACCAGTGTGTGTCTTCAGTGTGTGTGTCACCAGTGTGTGTGTCTTCAGTGTGTGTGTGTGTGTGTGTGTGTGTCACCAGTGTGTGTGTCTTCAGTGTGTGTGTGTGTGTGTGTGTGTGTGTCTTCAGTCTGTGTGTGTGTGTGTGTGTGTGTGTCTTCAGTGTGTGTGTCTTCAGTGTGTGTGTCTTCAGTGTGTGTGTGTGTGTGTGTGTCTTCAGTGTGTGTGTGTCTTCAGTGTGTGTGTGTGTGTCTTCAGTGTGTGTGTGTCTTCAGTGTGTGTGTGGGTGTGTGTGTGTGTGTGTGTGTGTGTCTTCAGTGTGTGTGTGTGTGTGTGTCTTCAGTGTGTGTGTGTGTGTGTCTTCAGTGTGTGTGTGTGTGTGTGTGTCTTCAGTGTGTGTGTGTGTGTGTGTGTGTGTGTCTTCAGTGTGTGTGTGTGTGTGTGTGTGTCTTCAGTGTGTGTGTGTGTGTGTGTGTGTCTTCAGTGTGTGTGTGTGTGTCACCAGTGTGTGTCTTCAGTGTGTGTGTGTGTCTTCAGTGTGTGTGTGTCACCAGTGTGTGTGTGTGTGTCTTCAGTGTGTGTGTGTGTGTGTCACCAGTGTGTGTGTCTTCAGTGTGTGTGTGTGTGTGTGTCTTCAGTGTGTGTGTGTGTGTGTGTCACCAGTGTGTGTGTGTGTGTGTGTGTCACCAGTGTGTGTGTGTGTGTGTGTGTGTGTGTCTTCAGTGTGTGTGTGTGTGTGTGTCTTCAGTGTGTGTGTGTGTGTGTGTGTGTGTGTCTTCAGTGTGTGTCTTCAGTTTGTGTGTGTGTGTGTGTGTGTGTCTTCAGTGTGTGTCTTCAGTGTGTGTGTGTGTGCAGGACTCATCAGTGACGCTGGAACTCAATCCCTGAGTCTGCATCTACAGTGTGTCTTCAGTGTGTGTGTCTTCAGTGTGTGTGTCTTCAGTGTGTGTGTCTTCAGTGTGTGTGTCACCAGTGTGTGTGTGTGTGTGTGTCTTCAGTGTGTGTGTCACCAGTGTGTGTGTCTTCAGTGTGTGTGTCTTCAGTGTGTGTGTGTGTGTGTGTGTGTGTGTGTCACCAGTGTGTGTGTCTTCAGTGTGTGTGTGTCTTCAGTGTGTGTCTTCAGTGTGTGTGTGTGTCTTCAGTGTGTGTGTGTGTGTGTGTCTTCAGTGTGTGTGTCTTCAGTGTGTGTGTCACCAGTGTGTGTGTCTTCAGTGTGTGTCTTCAGTGTGTGTCTTCAGTGTGTGTCTTCAGTGTGTGTCTTCAGTGTGTGTGTCACCAGTGTGTGTGTCTTCAGTGTGTGTGTGTGTGTGTGTCTTCAGTGTGTGTGTGTGTGTGTGTGCAGGACTCATCAGTGACGCTGGAACTCAATCCCTGAGTCTGCATCTACAGATCTAATGCACCAGAGAAGCGCCGCCGCCATCTTTAGAATACTGTCTTTGAGCTTCTGTTAGGTAGCTTTTGAAGTGGATTTACTTAATGTAAAGTTAAAGAAAGTTATCATAAGGATTGTAATGATTAAAGCAGATGTCTTAACAAATGTCCGTTGACCGGGAAGATTTTAAAAACAAGCTTTTCATTCATAATTACGCAAGATCGCTGTGGAAATACAGACCGGAAGTCAAAACAACGAGCGCAGCGCTGAAAAGGGGCGGAGCTACAGAAGGTCTATAACCAAACAAATAATGTTAAAATATAACATCATTATGACTCTGGATTCTGATTGGATGAGCCGTGTTTGAAACGGTTGTATAACTCACATCTGTTACATACAGCCCTGAACCGCAACGTAAAAAAATGCTAACATTTCGAGATTAAAGTCGAAATATTTCAACGAATAAAGTCGAAACACTAGTAAAGAACTGCGCTCGTAGAAGGAAATTCTACAGGGGCTAATCTACCAACATGGCATTACCGTTTGTTTTAGGACTTTACCAAATACACTGCGCCGGAAAAGACTTTACAGGCGAAAACGCTTTTCAGACCGGATGTCGATATCCAGCTGTGTATCTGAGGGATCCGGCCGAGTGACGCAGGAACACGTGTCCAGACCGGGTCACGGTGACGAGGGACACGGGTCCTGTCAGTGTCCTCGGCCCAGGTGGCGCTGCCTGTGGACGACATGATTGTAAAGCGCTTTGGGTGTAACGCTAGTTATGAAAGCTATAAATGCCTCTTTCATTCATTCATAAAGATGGATATCGCCATCCAAAGTGTTTCCGCTGTAAAGTGTGTCTCGGCGCAGTAGCCTATAGCCATTTTTGTAACGTCATAAAACACATGGTAATGCCATATAGATTATAGCACCTGTAGAATTTCCTTTTGTTGAAAGCCCAGAAAAAAGTAAAAAGCTACTATGTCCGAGGCAGGTCGACTTCACGAACGCATTTCTTTACACACACACACACACTCTGCGCCAGTGCACGCGCGCGTTATGCCTGTGCGGTGAAACAACGGCAAACACACACGCAAATTTGTGTATTCTCGTAGCCTAATGTTTCGACTTTAATCTCGAAATGCTAGAATTTATTTGATTTTTTTACGTTTTTTTTTTTTTTACGTTGTGGTTCAGGGCTTCCGTAGTTCGATCATTATGTATGTAGCATGAAGCAATATAACTCACACTGCTCTTCGCTTGTGCTCTTTTTTAAATGAATGTTCTACATTTTAGTTTGATAATGTTTTTTTTATTTAATATTTTGTATTTTTAGGGGATTTTTTATGCTAAATTACTATATTTACACTGTATTAACCCATAAGAACCTGGACCAATTTCCCCTAATGGGCATGTAAAACAGACTAATGGACCACTTAAAACATGTTTCTGCTGTTGTTTTTTTAAATATAACCTCTCATTGTCAAAGATCTGTAATGTTACATATATGTCACATTGGGCGTTTAATTTTTAATGTTACATATGTCACATTGGGTTTTTATTTCTCATTTGAAGAACAAAAAATTGGTCAGTTTTCTTGCTAAATAAGTTTTTTTCTGTTTATTTTCTTTTCCACAACATTTTCAAAATTATAACTTTTCTGGGAAGATAAATAAAAAAAAAACCTTTTCAGAAGTAATAGTTTTTGCATTTTATTTGCTTTCCCGCATATTTCAAAACCACATAACTGTGACCATTACATTTTACAACTCTTTTGTAACATCAAAATTCTACCTTTTCAGGTATACGGTTTAATCAGAAATGGATTATTTTTTCACAACTCGAAAATGTGCAAACTGAATAAAAATAAATTTGGTGTTTTATACCATATGTTGAATACCTGTTTTGGTTCAACATATTTTCAAAATACATTTCATGAAAGGGTGAACCCTAAACCAACTTTCTTTAGGTAGGGATCTATAAGACTGGGGCTTTATTAGTGCTGTTCATTGATTTGGTAAAAAGTGTTTTAATTCTACAGTGTATGATGTAAAAACGTCTGAGTGCTGCCCTCTTCAGGTTGAACGGTGGCTACTGCAGTTAAACTGTGACGTCAGCAGGCACCAGCTCACACACCCTTGCCCACAGAGAGACGCGTCTCAGGTGAAAGTAAAAGTTTGGGTGTCATTCTTGACACAACTCTGTCTTTTGAATCTCACATAAGTAGTGTAAGTAGCATTCTTCCATATTCGCAATATTCTGTCCTCTGACTCGAGAGAACGGCCACGCTTGCGCATGCTCCTGTAACATCGACTATTAATGCTTTGTTTTATGGGCAAAATCCTGCTGCTCGAGTCATTACCAAAACTTCCATTTTCCAACACATTTCTCCTGTTTTACGGAAGCTGGATTGACATTTTTACATTTTACTTTTAACTTACAAAGTGCTTAACAATTTGGCTCCTCCATATCTTCAGGATCTTCTTCATATACACACTCCTTCCCGCACTCAAGATCTGCTTCTGCGCTCATGGTGTGTTCACACCGAACGCGAATTTAATTATTTGCGAGAGTAGATTACATACAAAGTCAATGCAAAGACGCGAATAGACGCATCATTTGCGCCGGGCGTCGCGAATGACGCGAATTGGGCGACGCGTTTGCCGCGCAAGTTGAAAATTTTTAACTCGAGCGGAAGATTGGCATGACGTTTGTTGCGCCAGCCAATCAACGAAGAGCTAATTGATACGTTCGGTCGGTCCATCACTGTTGTCGAAGATAGAGGAGATGCTAATTGTGCAGTTCCTGGAGAAGAGGTGAAAGTCCCCGAGGTGATGCGCCTCTGGATGGCGCTGTGAACCCGGACACGTCGGCGTTTGGCTTTCCTCTGTGTTTGGGACTTCCACAACAAGTACAGAGCAGCAATATCTTTTATTTCAGACATGACGGAAACGTATGCCAGAAAGAAATTGTTGTTGTTTTTTATTCGCGAGTGACGCGGAAGCGCGAATGGGTTCCAAATGTTCAAGCGTCAAACTAGACGCGTATTTGAAGCTCTATTCGCATTCGGTGTGAACACACCATTACTCATTACGAACATCTATCCGGTCTCTCAGTTTTAAATGTCGACTTAAAAATCTGTTTAGGCAGGCTTTTATGTGATTTAATGTATATGTCTGTACTGGATTAATTGTTTACTGTCTTTTTTTATGAATTTTGTAAGGTGTCCTTGAGTGCCATGAAAGGCGCCTTTAAATAAAATGTATTATTTAATCACTTTTTGAGCACAGAACTGAAAATTAAATTTCCGACTTAAACTAGTAAATATTGAATGTTTTAGAGCGACAGACTGAAGTTTGATCTCTTTTCAAAGGCGACGCTTGGCATATTATTGCTGAAGTGAAAAAAGTTGTACAAAAAATTACGTGTATTGTGGAAAATGCACAAAAATACTTATATGCGATATATATTTTTCAAAATCATGTTTTACTCTAAAACTGCAAGAAAATCAAAGCCATAAATGTACCCAAGTGTGAGTGATGTGTCAGTAATGATGTGAGTGAGATGTTGTGCGGCTGCAGTTCCACACGCTTCCACTAGAGGAAACTCGTTCATTTACAATGCGCTCGTTCTGACCGCGAGGAGCACACGTGACTATTGTTAGCCTTTTACAATTATGTCCATGACTTGTGTGTGTGTGTTACCAAGTTTCGTACCATTCCAATGAAGTTAAAAATTCCACACAAAAAAGGCGAAACTTGGCTTTATTCTATATTGTGTTCTCAAACTCAGTTTTTTGAGAGATTCACTCAACAGGAAGTGATGTCATGCGTTTGTTGATGGATGACTGTGGCTGGTGGAAACATTTTTAGGATCTGCAGGAAACTCTTCTTTCACACGATTAATTCAAAGAATTTGCTTTTATTATTATTGTGAGAGGAAAAGGCCAGAGGAGGGTCATCTCTGGCGTGTGACCTCTGGCCAGTTACATGGCTGTTTCCGTGGCAACGACCCCTTTATACCTCCAGTAGCAAGAGTTCAGTTCCACAGGCAATCATTTTTAGCTCAGTTTTTATTTGTGCATTATGTAATACTTCATTTTGTGTGTTTCCTTTGATTTATGTGATCATTTCAACCGTTCTACCCAACATGCATCTTTCAGCTATAGGCCGGTATTTGGAGGTTAAAGTCATGTTTTACCTTGTGGAATCTTTTCTGTTTACAAACAATTGCAGATTTTTACAAATATTTTGAGTCATTATTGTTTAAATAAAAAGATAATTTAATTCAACAAACATATACGTCTCATTTGCTTTTTGAATTAAATCAGTCAACCTGATTTTTTTTCATGTTTTTTCCACAATAAACATGATTTGTGCATAAAACCAACAAAAATTACCTTTATTGCAAAGGAATCATAATTCAAAAATGACAATTCAGAGTGATGTAGATGTACATGTATATACAATTTCCTACAACCTACCCTGTGTTCTCCAATGCTAAACATGACCTGAGAGTCACAGTACAACTATGGTCATAAATGTATAATGTATGATATGAAAACTTAGATATTGAGGCTGATATCCCAGACTGCAACATTGTTTTGGTCCACATCTGGTACACATGTATTCTGGATGTGGGTCGACACTATGTTGCTGTTTGGGATTCGTAGCATTAATGTTTTAGTAAGAGGACTTGTGATGTTCTGGACAGTGCATTGTGGGATATATAAGGATAGGTGATGATTGGAGTTTATTGTCTGTCATCAGATCGCAACCTTCTTGGTTCGAAGCAGAGAACTGTGATCTAGATTGGTTTGATAAGAAATGACCCGTGCTGATTTCTGAAACGGTCACAGTTGAAGTTCACCGCAGATCTGTGTGTGTGTGTGTGTGTGTGTGTGTGTAGTCCCTTACAAGATGAGATGTTCAATTGAGGTTTTCCAGCATTTTTCCAGCTTAAAAAAAAGTGTCTGGATCTGTTGTGCAAAGTGACGAATGTTAATTATAATGGCCGTGATTTAGTTTTGATTTGCATCAGTGTTGTTAGATTGAGCTGTTGTTTTTTACGCGATGATGACGCTAGTAGCCCAGCACCAGCACCCTGGAAAAGGAGTTCTTCAAAACTTGACCTAAACTATTCTGTACAAGAATGATAACTATAACAATAACTATATGGGCATCCACACCAGCAGACAATATCATTCTATTAAATATAAGTGCATGCTGCGGTTTCAAAGTATGCCGCTTTAAATGCTCGAGTCTGATTGGCTGTCAATGTTTTTATCGTTCAAAACAAAAAAAACTCTGAAAGAGATTCCAACAATATTGTTCCTCTGTGTCGTTATCGTTACAGTTGTGGTGTGACTTGTGGAGCGATTATTACCTTTATGGTTATAGTTATCATTCTTGGCGTAGCCAGCGCTTTATTCTTCGAGATCTGTTGAGGCGCGGCTTACGTTCACGACACACTCCGGACCGCCTCTTTGAGTCCTCAGGTTAGAGTAGATCCGATCATCCAGCATGGATGCCAGTTTGTCTGACGGACTTATGTCAGTATAGGTGTGATGCTTGTAATCCGAATCAGGCATGAGAGTGTCTGTATGGGAATGCAAATGAGAACTAAACGTGGTCATCGGCGGCCCGTCGAGGTCCACGACCTCCACCCGTGAATGTTTATGTGAGTCTGCGGGATTAGCAGTTGTCCCAAAGTCCTCCAGTATCCCACAATCCCTAGCACTGTTTTCCAGCGGTTGTGATGAAAAGAAATGCCGGCTTGTGTTGTTGCTGCTGTTGTTTGCATTTTCCTCCAGATCCGGACCAGAACTTCCAGCACCCGAGGGTGGACCAGCACCTTCCAGGTCCGGTCCAACTGTTTCCGGCTCGGGCGATTCTGTACCCGCCGCTCCTTCGCTTCCCTCCTCATCCGCCGCGCTAGCAATGCGAGGCAAGGTTCTATGATAGCGTGTGTCCAAGGGGTAGTTAGCGCTGTCGCCTCGGCGTAGCGGATAGCAGCGCTGCCGCTCCAGGGATGGCGAGTATCGAGCAGCTCCAGGATCACTGTATTGTCTGCTACGCTGCCATTGCTTCCGGAGATGAATACGGGAGCGGTGCCGGTGTCGCAGTGAGGGTGACCCCTGCTGGTCGAACTGGGGATCATGCCGTAGGAATTCGTTAAACAGCGCCTCGGTCTTCTCATCGATGCTGTAGTCTCGTCGGCGGAAGCGAGGCCTGGGTTGCGTTTCTTGGGAAGCTTTCGCCTCGTCTTCCAGCTCCTCTTTAAAGAGTCGTGCCTCAAAACTCTCGCAAACCGTGCCTTTGCGGCCAGAATTGGTGAAAAAGCGTCTACGTTCGGATGCGGTCTTCGCAGAGCTACTGCCGAAAAGCCTAAGTTCCTCGGGAGCCTTGCAAGGAGCCTCGATTGAGGCGTATCCGCTGTCCATTTGCAGGAGCTTCCGGTTGTTCGTCTCTCCCTCAGAATCCACACTGTCCCGTCCGTTTCTCCTCAACACATCGTCGTATGGCAGCTCACCGTCCCCATCCATGTCGTCATCGATGTCTTGCGACTGGTTATCGGGGACGCCTGATCTCGACGCTCCCGCTGAACAAACGCTGTCCGCGTCGCTGCGAGTGGAGTCTCTGTCGTTACTGCTCAGGTCCGAGGAGGCGTACCGTTCCAGAGACGCTCTCAAACTCCAGATGTCCCGGTATAAGCTGGGCTGATCTAGACTCTCCTGACGACTCGGTGGACCAAACTCTCCTGAAGCTCCTGCCATCATCTCTTCCCTGTCCTCCATCTCCTGCGATGAGGGGAATGCTGGAGTCGTGTCTTTGGTCACTGCATCTGTGTTGTGTTTGAGCTCCATTACAGCCTCTACCTCTAACCTGAAGGGGTGCAAAGACACGTCAATCGCCAACACACTCTCCACACAGACAGGTAAACATTGCAATTAAAGGTGCATTGTGTAATATTTAGGAGGATCTGTTGACAGAAATGCAATATCATAAATATAACTATGTTTTCAGTGGTGTATTAAGACCTTACTTAAAGAAGCATTTCTACGGTGGCCCTGAACGGACAAACGCGTTTCGTCACTGTGTTGTTCTTCGTGTAGAGAAGCTGCTAAAGTCAGCGAATAAAACACTGACCCAAAGATGAACAAGTAACAATAATATTCGCAATAACATATTGTTTCACTGAATAGTTAAGTAAACTTAATTTCTTAAGTTATCTTTGTAAAGAAACCTCGTTGCTTAACTGGCTACTCTCTGCTGTCTCAGACGACGACATCACTTCCTGTCAGCCACCGTAACTTCTGCTGGGTGCAATTCACCACCTCACCGCTAAAATACACACTGCACCTTTAAGTCTTATATTTGTAATAGAGGTAGATTGTTCCAGACAAATTAATAATCATAAATTTACAGAATCTTTCAAAGAATTTAGCAGCAAGTCATATCAATTTGATAAAGATTTGCCTTTATATGCAGTTGCTGAAAATCTGAGATGCATCGAGGTAGAGGTGTCAAAAAGTACTGTCCATTATGTTGACGTGCTCAGCATATATGTCTGTGATTGGCTACAATGATCAACAATGACATCTTTGACGCTCTTCATCAAGTGCTTACACAGATACACACGGGTTTCAGGTGTCTATCAGCAGATCCCTAATATATCCGCTGATAGACACAGCTTTCAAACGCTCCCGGGTGTATCTGTTTAAGATACTCGATGAAGAGCGTCAAAGATGTCATTGTTGATCATTGTAGCCAATCACAGACATATATCTGTTCGAAAATGCTAGAGGGAAATGCCGGTTTCGTTACTTTTTTAAATTTTAGTACTGACTTGGTACCGAATTCTGTACTTTTTTTTTTGTAATTGAAGTCTTCATTTCTTTTTAACATTAACAAACAGACAGCTTCCAAATACGATTAATTCACCTTTGCATTTTGGGCCCATTATCAGAACCCATTACAGACATACAAAAATAAAACAAAAAATAAATAAATAAAATTATAAAGTGCCTATACATGTAACACAACAAAGATAACAAACTTAACAAAAGAGAAGCCCACTAAAAACTAAAAATCCATCAATCGCAGTCAAAAAACCGTCCCCAAGATTTGTCAAAACCCTCCATGTCATCATTAATCCCGGCCAAGAATTTTTCATATGACACAATTTTCAGCATATTTTCTTTCCACCTGTTAAACTCTGGAGGAGACGGATCCTTCCACACACTGAGAATCACTCGGGCAGCTGTAATCACCCCCACCCTTATAACTACAAAGTCATACTTCAAAACTCCCGGTAACACAGACTGATCTCCTAATAAGCACAATCTTGGTGAAATGGGTATTGTCAAGCCAATCTACCTTCCTACACTGTCCAGTACTCTTTGCCAAAAGGGATAAACTGTCCCACATTTCCAGATAGCATGCAGAAATGTCCCTGGATCTGAGCTACATTTCCAGCATATATTATTGGGCATAATTCCCATTCTGTGAAGTTTAGAAGGAGTGAAGTCCGAAGTCTGTACTTTTGACAACTCTACATCGAGGATTGTTTTTGGGAATTGGACTGTGACTCCTGAAATTGAACGGTAAGGTCCCTAAAGATCCCCTAAGTCCAACCCTCAATATATTTAGCTCTGACTCTAATTTAACACACCTCAACTATCTAATCACGGTTTTCAGGATTACTAGAAACACTGTCTGGGAACCCTGCCCTAATTCAAGCGTGTTCAGTCCTGATCCTGGACTTTTGTTCCAGCCTGCAGGATTGGACACTGCCCTAACCTCTGGGATATTTGGACTGCACCTGCTGAGCGCCTGAGGAGCTCCTGCACTGGCGTCCAAAGAACCGGCCGAGAGGCGTCTGGGCGGCTCCATCGGTGGCGGAGCAGGAGGTTTTTGCAACAGAAAGTCATCGACTCCACCCTGGAAGTTTTCTTCTCCCTGATCCAGAGTCTCACTGGCCGCACGCTGCCTCTGAAACACACGTCTCCGCGGAGAACCTAAAAGAATAGCAGTGCGTAATAATATATGACTCTAGTTGACTTAACCCATTAAAACCAGATCTCGCATCTGTGTGTGTTTACCTTTAAGACCGGATCGTGCATCTGTGCGTGTTTACCTTTAAGACCGGATCGCGCATCTGTGCGTGTTTACCTTTAAGACCGGATCGCGCATCTGTGCGTGTTTACCTTTAAGACTGGATCTGTGCGTGTTTACCTTTAAGACCGGATCTGTGCCTGTTTACCTTTAAGACCGGATCGCGCATCTGTGCGTGTTTACCTTTAAGACTGGATCTGTGCGTGTTTACCTTTAAGACCGGATCTCGCATCTGTGCGTGTTTACCTTTAAGACCGGATCGCGCATCTGTGCGTGTTTACCTTTAAGACCGGATCTGTGCCTGTTTACTTTTAAGACCGGATCGCGCATCTGTGCGTGTTTACCTTTAAGACCGGATCTGTGCCTGTTTACCTTTAAGACCGGATCCCGCATCTGTGCGTGTCTACCTTTAAGACCGGATCTGTGCGTGTTTACCTTTAAGACCGGATCGCGCATCTGTGCGTGTTTACCTTTAAGACCGGATCTCGCATCTGTGCGTGTTTACCTTTAAGACCGGATCTCGCATCTGTGCGTGTTTACCTTTAAGACCGGATCGCGCAACTGTGCGTGTTTACCTTTGAGACCGGATCGCGCATCTGTGCGTGTTTACCTTTAAGACCGGATCGCGCAACTGTGCGTGCTTACCTTTAAGACCGGATCTCGCATCTGTCCGAGTTTACCTTTAAGACCGGATCGCGCATCTGTGCGTGTTTACCTTTAAGACCAGACCGCGCATCTGTGTGTCTTTAAAGGGATAGTTCACCCAAAAATGTAAATTCTGTCAGTATTTACTCGCCCTCATGTTGTTCCAACCCTGTGACTTTCGTTCATCTTCGGAACACAAATGAAGATATGTGTGATTAAATCTGAGCGCTGGATCACTCCTCCATAGGCTTCTTCAGGGATCGAAACTGGCCGGCCCAAAAGTTATGAAAGACATCGTTAAAATAGTCCGAGTGACTACAGTGGCTCAATCTTAAGTTCATCAAGCGACGAGAATACTTTTTGTGCGCAAAAAACAAACAAAAATAATGACTTAATTCAACTACTCATTTCCTTCCCTGTGGGCCTTGAGATTTCAAGTAGTGGAACTGCGCAGCGCTTGTGTGTTGTACGTCACACGTAGGCTCACTATTGGCCAACGCCGGTCATGTGTGTGTGATGCGTGTGACGCTTAATTTTTTTATTTAACAGTATTTTTATTTGTTTCACTCTTAGTAATTTTAGCATTTCAACTTTTTAAATATTTTTAAACTTGCTTAAGTTTTTTTTTAAGTTTAAGTGTTTCATCTAATATTTATATTTAATTTCAGCTTCAGATTTTTAGTTAATAACCCAGACAGCAACATATAGAGTTGGCCCAGGACCGGATCTGGCCGACACTCGGAATAACAACGCTGAACTGTGAAATGCTAATAAACATTAAAAAGTGCATTACAATAATACATGTAAATTAGAACAATTTTTATCAGTGCATTTTGAAATATGATGATTGCTTTCACAGATCTTGTTCTTCAGGAACACCAGCTTTTGAAACTAAGAGGTGAAGACGTCACTAATGAGCGCATGTAATGCAATCTAATGCTCATTAGCAGGAAATTACCTTTCACATCAGCTGAAGAATAATGATTATTTCATTTATCATATTCATTCATCAGGAAGCAGATTTGTCCTGCGCTATTGGTTGAAGTCTATGAGCCAATCAGATCTCACAACAGTCACGTGACTTTACCTAGCCTGAGCTCTACCCGTATTGATCCGGTGTTGATTCCTCTTCTCCAGGCTCATTCAGAGCGGAATAAAAGCGCTCATTGTTTAAGGAGACTGCCTCTGGACTGTGTGATTTCTGAATATTGCAGCTTATATCATGAGGAATCGTTATTGTTTAAGTTTCGAGAACTTTGAAACATCTTTCAGAAAACAAAATGGCCAACAAGAGAATTGAATGAAACTGAACTGCAGGAACAATTTGATCTGAAGTCAACTTTTACATCAACGCATATGGACAGTTTATTCAATTCATTTGTTTATTAATTATTATATACTTATTAGGAATTAATAATTACATGATATATCACCTCTCATATCAAGACTCGCTGCTCTCTGGATGGTGTCGAGTCTCCATTTCTTGACGCTGAAGAACGGACCCGCTCCCTCCAGGCTGGCGTGGCGTCTGAGCTTAGACAGGAAGTGGAACACGGTTCCCTGAGCTGGACAGGAAGTGACATCTCTGTCCATCAGCGGGCTTCTACTCATCACCTCAATCTGGAGAGGAGAACCAGGGGTAAACAGATGGTGGAGGTGAAGATGGTCTCAGGGAACATGGCTGAGTCTCAGGAAAACATCTGGCTCATATTACAATCCTTAATCAAACGTATTTAAAGGGGTGGTATAATGCCAATTTGTACAATATGTAAAATAAGTCTCTGATGTCCCCAGAGTGTGTATGAGAAGTTTTAGCTCATGGAAATACACATATTTTTAAAGCATGTTAAATTTGTGGCAGTAAAAATGGGCTTTAAAAACACGTCCTTTTGTGTGTGTCCCTTTAAATGCAAATGAGCTGCTGCTCCCAGTACAGAGCTCCAAGAGCTTGTGTGTGTGTGTGTGTGCGCGTGCATGTGTGTGTGTGTGTGTGTGTGTATAAACTCTCCACCTGTTACAGTAGCCACTCCCCTAACTATGTACAGGCAAGCAGAATATAAACACAACACACATTTTTCCATAGAAAACCATTATCAACATTAAGGCACTTGAAGTGTTTTCACGCGGTTTATAGTGATTAAACACTGCCGCAGGTGCTGTATATGGATCACAAGTGCCCAAAACTTGAATTTTGTTCACATATTTTCGATTTTGACCTTTTGATATAGAAAACTGACCGGCCTGTGCTGCAGTTCTGTGGATGTTTTGTTCTCCTTGTCTCTGCACCAGTCACGTGACTGACAACTGTGAATTGTTGATGTGAGTTCATAATGTCACCAAATGAAACGGCACTGTGTGTTCCTGGGTTTCTTAGCAGTGATGATTGCAGTGACTCACGGTGTGTGATCGGGCAGGTTTGCCGGTGTGTTCGGCGCTGGAGTTGAGTGTGTGTCCGGGAAGAGCACAGCTGGGGCTTTGACTGATCCACAATCCTGGAGCCTCCGGCACCGGGCCCTCAGCGGGCTGCACACACAAACACACACACACACACACTTTTATTTGCTCTGCTCCTCAACCTAGTGCACAGACATGCGCATCAGACTCCAGAATATGACCAGATAAAGAAACCTTTGGACAAATTCTAACTCAGTATCACATCCATCCTTTATGGAGAAGATGATCCCAGAATGCATTGAGTATCAATGCAAGTAAGGTTAGCATTTTTGACTGGAAAATTTGACATTTTTTTTTTTCTTCTAATTTTTACTTTATTGGAATGCTACAACACTCGGTAAAGGTTTTGGCACTTGCATTATGAACACAAAACAATCATGGACATGATTTGAAAAGGTTAAACGGTCCTGTTAACAATAGTCACGTGTGCTCCTC
Source organism: Meda fulgida (assembly GCA_030578275.1). Lineage (NCBI taxonomy): Eukaryota > Metazoa > Chordata > Actinopteri > Cypriniformes > Leuciscidae > Meda > Meda fulgida. The sequence continues at coordinate 934,127 of CM060617.1, read as the reverse complement.
GCGGTCAGAACGAGCGCATTATGAATGAACGAGTTTCCTCTAGTGGAAGCGTGTGGAACTGCAGCCGCACAACATCTCACTCACACATCATTTTTTTTTAGATTTCAACCTCAAATTTGGAACATAACTTGTTTTAGATTCTTTGGCTTTGATTTTTTTTTTGCAGATTTGTAGTAAAATGTGATTTTGAAAATATATATTTTATATAAAAAATTGAAAATAGTATTTTTGTGCATTTTTCATAACAGTACACAAGATGTGTGTGTCACCTGGAATATGGAGAGTGACGGGTGTGTTGAGGACTGTTCAGCGACCGTGACGCTGTTCTCCGGGGAATCACACTCCATGATGGTGAGGATCTTCAGCGCCGGCGCCGGGATGTGCAGGTGTGTGAGACGAGCTTTCTTCAGGTGATGGAAGTCTCCTTCTGTAAGTGTGTACCTGACAGAGAGAGAGAGAGAGAGAGAGAGCGGATCAGTATAGAGTAGCGCTGCATGATTAATTGCAATTTACATGTAATCGCACTTAAACCGGTTTGGTCTATCGCAATTATGAAATCACAAAAGCTGTGATTATTTGTAATGTGCAGCTTGTCAGTGAAGCACGGCTCAGTAAACGCGGCTCACTCTGAAAGCACTGCGAGTTTGAGTCGCTTATAACATGCTTTGAAAAAACAACATGCGCTAAATATCTTTTGACGCATGAACTTTATGAACCTCTTGTCCAACAAAACAACATTTAATAACATGCTTTTACTCCAAACTCACTTCATAAGGACAGTTGAGCTCCTCCTTCTGTGAGATGATGCGCTTCTGACACAGAATAAGGCAGTCGTGTGTTTATTACTCATGTTTAATCAAGCAAAGCGTTTCAATCTTCTGTTTATTCAGACACAGATAGTGTGATGCTCATAGGGATTTCCTGGAATGATGTGTTATCATACTTCTGCAGCGGGGTGTGTGCGCGAGTGTGTGCGTGTGTGAGGCGCCCTCTGGTGTTCAGATGGTGCATTTACTACCGATCAGCCGCTGCACTGACAATTAAAATAATCACAGCCTTTGCCAAATCGCGTGCGGTTTCCTTGTGATTAATTGTGCAGCGCGAGTACAGAGCTCCTCTTCATTCACCAATATCAGTTCAAGTTGAAAGAATTGTTTTCACACCAAGAACCATAACTATATCAGCGTATAAACTAGACAGATAAAAACCTAAATATGAAATAAAAATGTGAAATTATTGAAATTATTAAGTTTACTTTTTTATGTCATGATTTTGTATTATTTCTAGAGCTGTCAAATCGATTGATCATTAAACATCTAACATAAAAGTTTGTGTTTATATATCTGGATGTACACAGACACACACACACATATATATTTATACACTCACACACACACACACATATATATATATATATATATATATATATACATATATAAACACACACACACACACACACATATATACACACACATTTATACACATATATATATATACACATACACACACACACATACACACACACGTACACACACACATATATATATATATATATATACACACACATATATACATTTATATATATATATGTTACCGTAGGTAAGTTAAAGTAATTAGCTACTAATTACACCTTCAACAGTGTAGTTAGATTACTATACTAATTACTCTCTCAAAGTAATGAATTACTTACTAATTGCTGTCTAAATCCCATAATAACCTCGATCAGTTGAACAATACAAGGATAGATGTGAAACTGCTCTTTTAATTCTTTTAAATAAAGAACAAAGACAATTGTTGACATTGGTTTGCTTAGCTGGGACATTAAATTTAATATTCAACAATATTTTATGAGAACTGAACTGAGCTGGACGATGACATCACGGTTTCTCCTGATATATATACATATATATATATATATATAAATGCATAACTAAATTAATAACTTTTTACAGCAAAAATTAACCATCACTGAACTTCTAGAAAAATACTTTGTTGCATTATTTTCCTGTTATCTCTGTAAAGCTGCTACAACACTCTGTGTTGTAAAAAGCACTATATAAATAAAGCTGACTTGACTTGAATATTAAAGTGCATAAATAATTTTTGAACTGACCAAAATATTTGCAGTGAAAGGTTAAGGAACCGTGTCTGACCTTCGACCTTTCTCCTGGTCTTTGGCGCTCTGATCAAAGATGGCGGCCTCGTTGAAAGAGACCCGTCGCCCGGTGAGGGACGCGGACAGGAAGTGATCCGTGTTCGTATCGCCATGACAACCGGAAGTGGACAGCGAATCACCACTCTCGAGTCTGATGGTGATGTCTGAAGAAAAACCTCAATAGTGTTTCTCTCTTCAGGAGGGATGATGATCATATACAGTGTTGGGTAAGTTACTCTAATTAATAGCTACTAATTACATCTTCAACAGTGTCATTTGATTACGGTGCTTTTAAAAGTGTTTCATTACTTATTACTATATCATCCTATATCACCCTCTAACTGTTGAACAATACAAGGATAGACAAGAAACTGCTCTTAATTCTTTCAAATAGATCATGTAAAATTTGCATAAATTATTTTTGAACTGGCTAAAGTATTTAAAGGGCAAATGTTACATTAAAAACATACATTTTAACAGTAGACGTTACATTTTTATGTTAAATTCACTATTGTTTTATATAGAATTGGTCTATAGTCTATATAGAATTGTATACAATTACATCAGAAGTAACTGAAATCAAATCACAGAAAAATTCAAGAGAAAAGTAATTATATTAATAACGATTAATATTTAAATCTCTTAATAGAAAAAAAGATTATTTAAATCACTTAATAGAATAAAACAAAATAAAATTTAAATCTCTTAATAGAACAAAACCGATAAATAAATAATTACATCAAAATAAAAACGATTTATATTTAGAACAAAACAAAATGATTAATATTGAAATAAAAAATGAAACAAAAGTGACCAACAAAATCGCGTGACTACATGCATTGATCACGAATCGCTGGTGTCGAAGCATGTTCCGCACCTTGTGTCGGCTGACTCTCCTCTACGTATGTAGTGTTGGTTTTTTCCAGGTCATCACTGGCTCTGAACATCAAACAAACATAAACAACATCATCATAATGTCAGAATATCAGCATCATTCATCCTTGCACTCAAGCATCTGAGACATATTGATTTGTTTAAGTGATAATATACATCCAGCCGTTTATCTCAGAATAAACCCCCTTCAGGTGTGTGTGTGTGTGTTATCTCAGAATAAACCCCCTTCAGGTGTGTGTGTGTGTGTTATCTCAGAATAAACCCCCTTCAGGTGTGTGTGTGTGTGTTATCTCAGAATAAACCCCCTTCAGGTGTGTGTGTGTGTGTTATCTCAGAATAAACCCCCTTCAGGTGTGTGTGTGTGTGTTATCTCAGAATAAACCCCCTTCAGGTGTGTGTGTGTGTGTTATCTCAGAATAAACCCCCTTCAGGTGTGTGTGTGTGTGTGTGTGTGTGTGTTATCTCAGAATAACCCCCCTCCAGGTGTGTGCGTGTGTGTGTTATCTCAGAATAAACCCCCTTCAGGTGTGTGTGTGTGTGTGTGTTATCTCAGAATAAACCCCCTTCAGGTGTGTGTGTGTGTGTGTGGGTGTGTTGTCTCAAAATAAACCCCCTTCAGGTGTGTGTTTGTGTGTGTGTGTGTGTGTTATCTCAGAATTAAATAACACACAAGGGGGTTAACCCCCACATAACAAGGGGGTTTATTCTGAGATCTCACACACACACACCTGGGGTTTATTCTGAGAACACACACACACACCCGAAGGGGGTTTATTCTGAGAACACACACACACACCTGAAGGGGGTTTATTCTGAGAACACACACACACACCTGGGGTTTATTCTGAGAACACACACACACACCTGAAGGGGGTTTATTCTGAGAACACACACACACACCTGAAGGGGGTTTATTCTGAGAACACACACACACACCTGAAGGGGGTTTATTCTGAGAACACACACACACACCTGAAGGGGGTTTATTCTGAGAACACACACACCTGAAGGGGGTTTATTCTGAGATAACTATCGGCTGGATGTACCTTATCCCACTTATTACACGGATACTTGCCAC
>CM060617.1:890000-912500 GCA_030578275.1 Meda fulgida | reverse complement strand
TAGAGATTTATAGATTGATATCGAGCCTTTTTCGGTTGTGTGGAATCTGCAGTCTCTGACCCAGTTTGTTTGCTCGTTTCCATGGCTACAATAAGCTGTGTTTCCAGCCAACTGGCATCCCGGGTGTCGAAGCACTATTGGCTGAACGGGCAGTGGGCGGAGTCACACAGACCAAAACAAAAACCGACTCACAACACAGAACGTGTAAAATAATAACTTTCTGTAGAAGTGTTTTTCAGAGCAACGAGTATGTGAACTCAGCATGTGTCCTAAATATCTGCAAACATATTATGGTATTTGTATGCTTTAGTAGAGTGAAAAAGTTTACTTTTTAAAACATTTTTCACTTCAGCAATAATCTGCCAAGTGTCGTCTTTAAAAAGAGATAAATCTTCAGTCTGTTGCTCTAAAACATTCAAGATTTATGATAGTTTAAGTTGGAAATGTAATTTTCAGGTCTATGCTCAAAAAGTGAAAGAAATGGATTATAAAAACAGCATAAAAATAATTTAGTACCATAAAATCCCCTAAAAGCACCAAATATTAAATAAATAAAAAATTATTGAACTAAAATATAGTACTCATTGAAGTAGTAGTAGTATTTCATTGAAATAAAATATTAATTTCACTCATTTTTCCCCGACACAAAGATCACCAGAGGGTTAAAGTTATTGTGTATGATCCATATCTGTGGCTTATCAAAGCAAGTATGTGTTTCACACACATCCTGACTAACCCATGATGAGTAACTCGTATTACTTCATAATTCACACTGGCATGGATTGTAAAACAACAACACGGATCATGTTGTAGGAATGTTCTGTTTCAGGAACAGGGCTGGGATTTCCGATCGCACAAATACTCTACATTCCTTTGAGTTTGTGAACACACACACACACACACACACACACACACACACAAACCCGAGGTGATGAAGAACTGTGTCAGTAAGAAGAAGGATGTGATCTTGACTCCAGCAGACGAGTGACACTCGATGGGTTAACAGGGCATCATGGGATGTGATGATTCATCATATGCTTGATATCACATCTAAACAAACATCAATCTCTGAGTCAAACTCATCAGGACTGTTTGACAGATCACAGTATTTATCATGTGTTCATAACGTCACAGAACCTCAGAACTGTTCAGAAATGTAAACAATAATGTAGTAATAAATCAAGAGATGTGGTATCGATCACAAGTTCAGTATGGAGTACCTCAAGGCTCAGTACTAGGATCGCTGTTTTTCACGCTGTATTCAACATTGAATTTAATATAGATTTATATATATTAGGAACAGTTTATATTTATTGATATCGGTTCATCAAATCGATATAATAGTGATATTGATTCATTAAATAGATCATCAAAACACAAATAACTAGACGTCTCTTCTTGGGCAAAAATAATTATTTTCCTATTTTATAAACATTAATTGAAATCATTTAAGCTATGAAACGTTTGTGTATATGCAAAAGAAAGTCATTGTGTGAAATCTTCAAAAAGGTGCTTCAGTGTTATGAATGATCTCAGGGCTGAAACTCTGATTGGAGCGCGCTGCGTATATGTCGGTGTGACGAGCGGACCGCTGATTGGCTGAGACGCGGAAGGCAAGCGTGTCCGCTAACGCTATTGGTTGTTTGTGGTTGTGGGCGGGATCTGTCAGCTGAGGAATCGCAACAATGTAGCAGCAGAAGCGCTACACACACACACACAGACACAGTAGACTCAGCAAAGCAATCGGCTTAGACTTACAATAAAGCGCGTTACGAGGCGCTTTTTCCAACGAATATTTGGATCCTAATGGCTTGTTGATATTGATATTTTCTCGTCTTTCTGTGACGTTACTATTGAGACACCCAGAAAACACCGACGCGGAAGGAATATCGCGTTGATCACGGGATTCTCGGATCATGGAGCGGAACCCCGAGGCGCGGAGCTGCAGAACCCGGTGCTCGGAGCTCCTGCTCGGAGACTCATCCATGAAGCTCTCGGTCCACTCCACCACCGGGACCCGCTTCGAGCTGTCGGTTCCCCCGGAGGAGACCGTGGACGGGCTGAAGAGGAGACTCGCGGAGAGACTCCGGGTTCCCAAAGACCGACTCCTGCTTCTGCACCGAGACGCGTGAGTCCACCGGGATCGGGATCCGGGATTGGGATCAGTTCTGGGGGATCATAACGAGATCAGTTCTGTGGGATCATATCAGGATCAAATAGACAACAACACATGCGTAACGTTAGTTTGAGATGGGGAAGCTATAATTACCAAGATTAGCAAGTGCAACCAATATTTATATCACACTCTCAAAAAATAAAGGTACATAATCTGTCACTGGGACGGTACCCTTTCAAAAGGTACTAATATTGGTACCAATATGTACCTTTGAGATACTAATATGCACACTTTAGGTACAAAGATGTTCCATTCGAAAGGCTACCAGCCCAGTGACTGCTTTTGTACCTTTTTTCTGAGAGTGCATGTTGTTATTATTCAATGAAATTATGTGTTTTGTTATAATGATGATTAATCGGTATTGAAACTGAGAGTTGACTGAGAGTTGATTTAGCATAGTGGTAACACTGTACAATAAGGTTCATTAGTTAACTACCTTAGTTAACATAAACTAAGAATGAACTGCACATATACAGCATTTATTAATCTTAGTTGATATTAGTTTCAACGTTTATATTATTAAAATCATAGGTTGCATTTGTTAACATTAGTTAATGCACTGTGAACTAACATGAACAGCTGCATTTTTATTATCTAACATTATCAAAGATTAATAAATACTGTAACAGATGTATTGCTCATGGTTGGTTAATACATTAAGTAATGAACCTTATTGTGAAGTGTCGAGTCAGCTTTATTTCTGCAGTGCTTTATACAGTACTGAGTGTTTTAAAGCAGCTTCACACTGATAAACAGGAGATTAGTGTTGAGGTGCATAATGGGAAAGCTCAGAGATTGTGTTGAGGGCCAGAGAGGTGCATGATGGGAAAGCTCAGAGATTGTGTTGAGGGCCAGAGAGGTGCATGATGGGAAAGCTCAATGATTGTGTTGAGGGCCAGAGAGGTGCATGATGGGAAAGCTCAGTGAGAGGTGCATGATGGGAAAGCTCAGAGATTGTGTTGAGGGCCGGAGAGGTGCATGATGGGAAAGCTCAGAGATTGTGTTGAGGGCCAGAGAGGTGCATGATGGGAAAGCTCAATGATTGTGTTGAGGGCCAGAGAGGTGCATGATGGGAAAGCTCAGTGAGAGGTGCATGATGGGAAAGCTCAGTGAGAGGTGCATGATGGGAAAGCTCAGTGAGAGGTGCATGATGGGAAAGCTCAGTGAGAGGTGCATGATGGGAAAGCTCAGTGAGAGGTGCATGATGGGAAAGCTCAGTGAGGTGCATGATGGGAAAGCTCAATAATTGTGTTGAGGGCCAGAGAGGTGCATGATGGGAAAGCTCAGAGATTGTGTTGAGGGCCGGAGAGGTGCATGATGGGAAAGCTCAATGAGAGGTGCATGATGGGAAAGCTCAGTGATTGTGTTGAGGCCCGGAGAGGTGCATGATGGGAAAGCTCAGAGATTGTGTTGAGGGCCAGAGAGGTGCATGATGGGAAAGCTCAGTGATTGTGTTGAGGGCCGGAGAGGTGCATGATGGGAAAGCTCAGAGATTGTGTTGAGGGCCGGAGAGGTGCATGATGGGAAAGCTCAGAGATTGTGTTGAGGGCCGGAGAGGTGCATGATGGGAAAGCTCAATGAGAGGTGCATGATGGGAAAGCTCAGAGATTGTGTTGAGGACCAGAGAGGTGCATGATGGGAAAGCTCAATGATTGTGTTGAGGGCCAGAGAGGTGCATGATGGGAAAGCTCAGTGAGAGGTGCATGATGGGAAAGCTCAGTGAGAGGTGCATGATGGGAAAGCTCAGTGAGAGGTGCATGATGGGAAAGCTCAGTGAGAGGTGCATGATGGGAAAGCTCAGTGAGAGGTGCATGATGGGAAAGCTCAATGAGAAATGCATGATGGGAAAGCTCAATGAGAGGTGCATGATGGGAAAGCTCAGTGAGAGGTGCATGATGGGAAAGCTCAGTGAGAGGTGCATGATGGGAAAGCTCAATGAGAAGTGCATGATGGGAAAGCTCAATGAGAAATGCATGATGGGAAAGCTCAATGAGAGGTGCATGATGGGAAAGCTCAGTGAGAGGTGCATGATGGGAAAGCTCAGTGAGAGGTGCATGATGGGAAAGCTCAGTGAGAGGTGCATGATGGGAAAGCTCAATGAGAAGTGCATGATGGGAAAGCTCAATGAGAAATGCATGATGGGAAAGCTCAATGAGAGGTGCATGATGGGAAAGCTCAGTGAGAGGTGCATGATGGGAAAGCTCAGTGAGAGGTGTATGATGGGAAAGCTCAGTGAGAGGTGCATGATGGGAAAGCTCAGTGAGATGCATGATGGGAAAGCTCAATGAGAGGTGCATGATGGGAAAGCTCAATAATTGTGTTGAAGGCCGGAGAGGTGCATGATGGGAAAGCTCAGTGAGAGAGGTGCATGATGGGAAAGCTCAGTCATTGTGTTGAGGGCCGGAGAGGTGCATGATGGGAAAGTTCAGTCATTGTGTTGAGGGCCGGAGAGGTGCATGATGGGAAAGCACAGTCATTGTGTTGAGGGCCGGAGAGGTGCATGATGGGAAAGCTCAGTGATTGTGTTGAGGGCCGGAGAGGTGCATGATGGGAAAGCTCAGTGAGAGAGGTGCATGATGGGAAAGCTCAGTGAGAGAGGTGCATGATGGGAAAGCTCAGTGAGAGAGGTGCATGATGGGAAAGCTCAGTGAGAGAGGTGCATGATGGGAAAGCTCAGTGAGAGAGGTGCATGATGGGAAAGCTCAATAATTGTGTTGAGGGCCGGAGAGGTGCATGATGGGAAAGCACAGAGATTGTGTTGAGGGCCGGAGAGGTGCATGATGGGAAAGCTCAGTGATTGTGTCGAGGGCCGGAGAGGTGCATGATGGGAAAGCTCAGTGAGAGAGTTGCATGATGGGAAAGCTCAGTGAGAGAGGTGCATGATGGGAAAGCTCAGTGAGAGAGGTGCATGATGGGAAAGCTCAGTGAGAGAGGTGCATGATGGGAAAGCTCAGTGAGAGAGGTGCATGATGGGAAAGCTCAGTGAGAGAGGTGCATGATGGGAAAGCTCAATAATTGTGTTGAGGGCCGGAGAGGTGCATGATGGGAAAGCACAGAGATTGTGTCGAGGGCCGGAGAGGTGCATGATGGGAAAGCACAGTGATTGTGTCGAGGGCCGGAGAGGTGCATGATGGGAAAGCTCAGTCATTGTGTTGAGGGCAGGAGAGGTGCATGATGGGAAAGCACAGTGAGAGGTGCATGATGGGAAAGCTCAGTCATTGTGTTGAGGGCCGGAGAGGTGCATGATGGGAAAGTTCAGTCATTGTGTTGAGGGCCGGAGAGGTGCATGATGGGAAAGTTCAGTCATTGTGTTGAGGGCCGGAGAGGTGCATGATGGGAAAGCACAGTGATTGTGTTGAGGGCCGGAGAGGTGCATGATGGGAAAGCTCAGTGAGAGGTGCATGATGGGAAAGCTCAGTCATTGTGTTGAGGGCCGGAGAGGTGCATGATGGGAAAGCTCAGTGATTGTGTCGAGGGCCGGAGAGGTGCATGATGGGAAAGCTCAGTGATTGTGTCGAGGGCCGGAGAGGTGGATGATGGGAAAGCTCAGAGATTGTGTCGAGGGCCGGAGAGGTGGATGATGGGAAAGCTCAATAATTGTGTTGAGTGCCGGAGTGGTGCATGATGGGAAAGCTCAGTGAGAAGTGCATGATGGGAAAGCTCAGTGAGAAGTGCATGATGGGAAAGCTCAGTGATTGTGTCGAGGGCCGGAGAGGTGCATGATGGGAAAGTTCAGTCATTGTGTTGAGGGCCGGAGAGGTGCATGATGGGAAAGTTCAGTCATTGTGTTGAGGGCCGGAGAGGTGCATGATGGGAAAGCACAGTGATTGTGTTGAGGGCCGGAGAGGTGCATGATGGGAAAGCTCAGTGAGAGGTGCATGATGGGAAAGCTCAGTCATTGTGTTGAGGGCCTGAGAGGTGCATGATGGGAAAGCTCAATGATTGTGTTGAGGGCCAGAGAGGTGCATGATGGGAAAGCTCAGTGAGAGGTGCATGATGGGAAAGCTCAGTGAGAGGTGCATGATGGGAAAGCTCAGTGAGAGGTGCATGATGGGAAAGCTCAGTCATTGTGTTGAGGGCCTGAGAGGTGCATGATGGGAAAGCTCAGAGATTGTGTTGAGGGCCGGAGACGTGCATGATGGGAAAGCTCAGTGATTGTGTCGAGGGCCGGAGAGGTGCATGATGGGAAAGCTCAGTGATTGTGTCGAGGGCCGGAGAGGTGGATGATGGGAAAGCTCATTAATTGTGTTGAGTGCCGGAGTGGTGCATGATGGGAAAGCTCAGTGAGAAGTGCATGATGGGAAAGCTCAGTGAGAAGTGCATGATGGGAAAGCTCAGTGATTGTGTCGAGGGCCGGAGAGGTGGATGATGGGAAAGCTCAATAATTGTGTTGAGGGCCGGAGAGGTGCATGATGGGAAAGCTCAGTGATCGTGTTTCCCGTGTCTTCAGGAGGTTGAACGCTGGGAAACTGCAGGATTTCGGCGTGGGTGACGGAAGCAGACTGACACTGATGCCCACCGTCGAAGCCGGACTGATGGTAAATAACAGAATTAATGATGAAAAACTTCATTAAATATGAGACAAATTCAGATTCTGCTGCAAAGCAGCTCTAAAAGACAATAACAATTCAGCTCAGAGTTGATTCTGTAACTATAACTATATTCTGTAGTTCTATAACTGTGTAAAAGGAGTTCGGTTGAGTTGAAAGCAGATTTAATAGTCATTATTCAGCGTAATAGAAGTTGATTCATAATTGATGAAATTTCCATCTATTTCAGTAGTGTCATTAATTCAGGCCAATTCAGTTTAATGTTGATTCACTTCAATAACTGTGTTGATGTTGTGAATTTCATCAATTATTCATCAAATTCGGTTTCAAATTCAGTTAAATTCAGCTTATTGCTGATTCAGTTTAGTTCAAAAACTGTTGATTTTGCAAATTTCATCAATTATAAATCAAATTTAACTTCAATTGTGTCATACATCCAGCCTGATTAAGTTAATTGTTGATTCAATTCACTTCGATAGCAGTGTTGATGTTGCAAATTTCATCAATTATTAATCAAATTCAATTTAAATAGTGTCATTCTCGATTCAGTTCGATGTTGATTCAATTCACTTCAATAGCCTCAGTTAATTGTAAGCTAAAGTGAATGTTTTTGGGCACACATATGAAGAGCTGCTGAGTTTGTTGTGAATTTCATCAATTATTAATCAAATTCGGTTTCAGAAGTGTCATTCAGATCAATTCAGTTTAATGCTGATTCAATTCAGTTCAATAATTGTTGATGTTGCAAATTGCATCAATTATAAATCAAATTCTATTTCAATTCTGTAATTTATCCAGACTAATTAAGTTAATGCAAACTCAATTCAGTTAAATGTTGATGTTGCAAATTTCATCAATTATGAATCAAATGAAATTTAAATAGTGTCATTTATTCAGTTCAATAGCATCAGTTCAGTGTAAAGGGAATGTTTTTTGGCTGAGTTTGTGATGTTGACGTGTTTCTCTGTGTGTGTGTGTGTGTGTGTGTGTGTGTGTTTGCAGTCTCAGTCGAGGCGTTCGGAGCAGTCGGTCCTGCAGGCGCTGGAGACTCTCACAGATGCTCAGGTGAAGCTCTCGCTGCGGTCACACACACTTCCTCTTATACCAGCACACACTCATTCACAAGAACTCACACAATCACTATTCTAATGAGTTCGCGTTTCCCACCAGCTGCTGAATATAACCAGTGAAATACGCCAACGCTTGTATACAAATACACTCATTGAGGACGAGCGGTAAACTGTAGCTCTTCATCAGTGTTGTTGTGTGTGTTGCTGAATTTGCATGTGTGCAAATAATCACACTGCAGGTCGTGTGCGTTTTACAGAATCCAATATGAGATTGTCTTCATAATGTTTTTTGTTTGACAGATCAGAAAAAGAAAAAGTTCCTGTTTTTATGAATCTTCTGTTTTAGACGCTTCGTGTAGCAGCTTCATCTGTGAAACCGTGTGTGTGTGTGTGTGTGTGTGTGTGTGTGTGTGTGTGTGTGTGTGTGTGTGTGTGTGACTCGCCCCATCAACGGGTCTGTGCGTCATTTTGGCAAAGCTTAGCTGTTTAGTGTCAGTTCAGCGTCCGTGTGTGTGTGTGTGTGTGTGTGTGGTTAGACTTCGACAGAAATACTCAAGTATGATAAATGATTTCCTAGAACAGACTCGAGTTGAACTCTTATTATAACTACTCTGCAGTCTGTCACAGGTTACCCCTGAGCAACACAGGGAAACTTAAAGCCTGCATGATAAACATATTTTTAATGCATGAATTATTCCTCGTAATGCACCTTATACTGGTCTCATGAATGACTGTAACCACAGTTATTATACTTCTCTATTCATCTTACACCTTTAGAAAGTATAATGCATTAAAACACACGACAAACAACCAATCTCAGATGTAACAAGGAATCTGCAAATATTATAATGCATTTTAACTTTGGTTACAATTATTTATAAAATTATATCATGCAAAATAATGTGCATTATGAATACTTTTATATTTCATTATACTTAAAGTGTTGCCAGGATGATCTTCATCATTGTGTCTGTCTTGTTTTCCAGCACTAATATATAAACATTCTTATGGTCAGAAAAATAATCTTAATGAAAATAAGACTCCATTGGCGGATATTTGTTCTTGTTTTAAACGCTCACTTCATTTTCATAAATTTTTCACTAAACAAGACTTAATATCTTCAGTAATTTTGCTTCTTCTCCAGTAAATGTATCTTGATTTATGAATGTTTATATATTAGTGCTGGAGAACGAGACAGAAACACTGAGGAAGAGCATCATGTTTGCAGTGTGTGACTCAAGCGTGCAGCGTTTGTGCAGTAGATACGCTGTTGTGAGCGAATGTGTGTGTGTGTGTGTGTGTGTGTGTGTGTGTGTGTGTGTGTGCCGTTATCTGCTGTAAGATGTGGTTGGTAAAGCTGTAGGTATTTTTAACCTGGAAATCCTCCTGTGAAGTGTGTTAGAACAGCCCTCGACTCAACCGTCAACAGCTTCTGTTGTCTAGACACTGTGTTGTTGATTGTGTGTGTGTGCGTGTGTGTGTGTGCGCGTGTGTGTGTGTGTGTGTGTGTGTGTGTAGGTGGTGCTTCAGGAAGTCTGTTTTTGTCAGACGTGACGCAGGTTTGAGTGTGTTCACTGAATGAAGCATCTCTAATAAAATGTGAGTTTGATTCATTTTTGAAGTCTCCCTGTAGTCAATCATTTGATCCCTTAAAACTCATCTATGATCACCAAAATTACATATTTTAAAGTTTTTTTCCTTGAGAAAATGTTCCTTAATGTCTATCTTGGATGTAACTCAACACCCTTGCCTCATTTAGTATGCGTGGTTCTATGAATATGCAGATGAGCCCCGCCTCCACTCACTCCCTCACTCAGAGATCCACTGGTTGACGAGCACACGTTGATCTGATTGGTTACAAGGTCGTTTGTGACGTCAGAAACACCAGCGATTTCACACCGTGTTTTTGAGGCTGTCTTTGGTTCACTGCAGTTTTAAGCAGAAAATACTCAGCAATGCTGTCGACTTATGAACTTACACATGATTTAAGCATTTTAAAAACACCACATTGACACGTAAACAACATTAAAAGCTGGATTTTCACCACAGGGGGGCTTTAAAACGATTAGGTTGGGTATTTTTGGTCGGATTTGTTTAATCAACAAGACTTCAGTAATTTTGCTTCTTCTCCAGTAAATGTGTCTTGCCTTATGAATGTTTAGATATTAGTGCTGGAGAACGAGACAGAAACACTGAGGAAGAGCAGGGTTTCTGTCTTCTCTCCAGGTCTTGTTTATCACACATGGTCTCTCTCCTGTAAAGATCCTCCAGGATCATCGTCTCGCTCTCGTCTTTCTGTCGGGGGAATCTCTGGCCTTTCCTTTCAGCATCATTGGAAATCATTTGCTCTTAATAGCGCAGTGCGATCAATAGAGTCTTCCTAACGCGAGCATTTGCTTCAGAGCGATCGCAGAACAACAGAAGCCGCTGCATTGATCTCGGGCGCTCGATGGTAATTACCTCAGATATCAGATGTTTACTGACTCCTAACCGTGTGATTTAAGGGGGTTTTCGTTGCTTGAGGGACAAAACAGAGGCATCTACTTTTTAAAATCATTTTAGGCTATTCTTAAACCCATTTGGCTCATGTTTTTTCAGTTGAATTAGGATGTTGTGTTATTGTAAGCGGTGGGACATTTCCTCATTAAATACTGTAATTATCTTTGTAAATATGTCGAATGCAGTCAACGTTCATTTCATTAATACAACGTAATTCTGAACTCCATTGTATCTCGAGTTTCTTCCGGGAACACTCACAATATTCCTCATTATAATAATTAATGCGCAGAATAAAGGGGCGGGGCCTGGTTGAGTTAGTTAGTAGTGTGTTAAACTGGCGGTTATGGTTAGGGGCAGCACATTTCCCAAACACACTCAAAGCGCTCGACCAATCACAACACACTGCTCCAGCCGACCAATCAGAGCACAGTGTGCTTTTCAGGAGGAGGGGCTTCATAGAGACAGGAAGTAAACAGAGCGTTACTGACAGACTGAAGAGAGGAGCCGCAACAATGGAGGATATTAGGAGAATAATCAACATTACAGCAGGAAAACCTGATCTAGTCGAGCCTGAAACTACATCACGACTGGCGTTATAGATCCTCTTTAAGAGTGTATGACAGGTGCTTGAAAAATAAGAGGGATTTACTGTGCAAAATAAGAGCATCGTAAATATGTATATTTAAAAACTCATGTAAATGTTTAATAGGCATCATATGAGTGTTTGAGTCGGTCTGTCTGCTGTCGAGATGTTTTAACACACCGATGCCGCTTTGCATGATCGTGATCTCTCCGCCTGTCTCTGTGATTGAAGTGGTCAGTGACTCAGTGTCGTGACTCACTCGCTCCCGAGAGACGGAGACTGAGCGGTTCATTCACTCGCATCACATACACTTACACACCTCAGGAATTTTGGGATTTCACAGGCTCATGCTGCAAAACATGATGCTCTTCCTCAGTGTGTCTGTCTCGTTCTCCAGCACTAATATATAAACATACTTAAATCAAGACACATTTACTGGAGAAGAAGCAAAATTACTGAAGATATTAAGTCAGAAATATATCATAATAAAGTGAGTTTGGGCTTAAAACATGCGCAAAGATACTGAATAAGGCAATCATTTTTTGCATTGTGGACTTTCAATGGAGGGACAGAAACCTCTCAGGTTTCATTTATGCTTTTAAGATTATATATTTTAAGGCCATATTGTGCTAGAACAGGTTTTCCTGCTGTAATGTTGATTATCTCCTCATATCCTCCATTGTTGCGGCTCCTCTCTTCCCAGTCTGTCAGTAACGCTCTGTTCACTTCCTGTCTCTATGAAGCCCCTCCTCCATTTATTTTATTTATTTGTTATATACTAAATATTCGGAAAAACGGAATGGCTCTTTCTCCGTTTCGGTTGTGATCTCATTATTGTCTTGTTTGTGATATAACTGGTATCAGAAGGTTGTGTTTTGCAGTGATGGTCACGGTCACTGTACGGTTGTGGCTTTGATTGGCTGTTCAATAAATGACCTAATAATGTTCTAACAAACTTAACATGCAAGCCTCATTAACTTACTTTATACTTAACGTCTGTTTATCATCTGGTTTGGTGTCCAGGTCAGTGACTTTCTGTCGGGCCGGTCCCCGCTGACCCTTGCCCTGCGTGTGGGCGATCACATTATGTTCGTTCAGCTCCAGCTGGCGTCTCAGCCGTCCGTCTCCAGGGCTCCCAGCCAATCCGATGTCTCCACAGGCCTGGCCCCTCCCACAACGCACACGGACCACGCCCACCGTGGACAAAGCCCCGCCCCTTCCCCGCCCCACTCTCAGGTAGAGTTGCTTCAGTCTTTCCTATAAAAATAAAACCAGAAAAAATTGTTTTCGTTTTAAAATTAAGTTTATATTTATGTGTGTGTGTGTGTGTGTGTTAGGCTGAAGGTAGCACAGACAGACAGCGATGCAGACCGGGCGCCGTCATCGAGAGCCTCGTCAATCACGCACCTGGAGTTTTCTCAGGAACCTTCTCAGGTAAAGCATGGCTCCAGTATCGTGCATATACTGTTAGAGGTTTTGCTCATATTTTTACGGAGCCCCACACATGACATGCGGATGTAATATGTGTATATCGCGGGCAAGGATTAACTGTGAGTGAGTGTTAATGATTATAATATTGTATTATTATTTGTTTTCATATTATTTAGTTTTTTACGATTTAGTTTTAGTAACTGATAATAAGCCAGCTTCAAGCTGGTTAGCCTTGCCCCCACCTTGCCCTGACCTTGCCCTGACCTTGCCCTCACCTTGCCCTAACCTTGCCCTGACCTTGCCCTGACCTTGCCCTCATCTTGCCCTCATCTTGCCCTCACCTTGCCCTAACCTTGCCCTCACCTTGCCCTGACCTTGCCCTCATCTTGCCCTGACCTTGCCCTCACCTTGCCCTGACCTTGCCCTGACCTTGCCCTCATCTTGCCCTGACCTTGCCCTCACCTTGCCCTCACCTTGCCCTGACCTTGCCCTCACCTTGCCCTCTCCCTCCACAGGTACTCTACACCCGAACTGTCAGGACGGCAGCGGGCTGCCTCGCCGTGACATCAACACCATCCTCCAGATCCTCAACGACCTCTTGAGTGCCACACGTCACTTCCCGGGGGCGGCTCCGACCCTTACGCACCTGCGCTGCCCGACGCCCCGACCTCCGACCTGTTCACCTCCGACCTGTTCACCTCCACCTTCACCGACCTCCGACGGGCAGCAGCACGGACGCCTGCGCCGGCCCTCCTGTGAGTTTATTGATTTATTGTTACATTTTCTTTAAACCTTAGATCTGGCGAAAGTAAGGGATAATGTACAACCAGCCGGTTGTTATCTCAGAATAGACCTGACAGGGGGATCAGGTCTTCATCAGCCTGAAGGGGTTTATTCTGAGATCACACACACCTGAAGGGGTTTATTCTGAGATAACAACCTGCTGGATGTACATTATCTCACTTATTACACGGCTACTTGCCACATAAGTACACAATTAGACATGAAATATTGATCTGAGTCTAAATATTTTATTAGCTCTTTAAACACAAAGCTTGCGCTGCGTGTGTGTGTGTGCGCGCGTGTGTGTGATCTAAGAATAAACCCCCCTCAGGCTGATGAAGACCTGATCCTGATCACCCTGTCTGGGTTTATTCTGAGATAACAACCGGCTGGACAAAAACCTGACTAATGTCATGAAATACATCACCTAAACATTGTTCTGAGGTGTGGTGACCGTAGTATAAGCGGAATAATTGACTCCAGGCCATTGAATTATTGAAAAATAATGCACACCTGAGGTGTAATGGCCACAAGTCGACGCAACATTATTTTTCTAATAATGTAAGTGTGAGTGTTTGTGTGAATGTGGGAGTTTGTCTGTGTCTATAGAGTCTCACAAGGCCAAGTTTAACTGGACTGATGGATGATGGAAAACAATGAATAACACGCACATAGAAGTGTGTGTGTGTGTGTGTGTGTGTGTGTGTGTAAGAGGAAGTCATGTTCTCCTCTGATTCATTGAGCAGTGTGTGTTTGGTCATTTGTGTCTCGTTCTGCAGAGATCAGCACATCAGGTCAGACTGAATCTAAACACACAAGCTACTTCATGAAAACTGACAACTAAAATATTGAAGACTGATGTGTTGTCTTAGAACAAGCACTTAAAATATAATTATCTGAGTAAAATGGCATTTTACGGCGGTTTCGGCTGGTCGTGTGCTCTTCTTCTGTTCTCTGAGCTCTGAATGAGACGTGACATCTCAGAGGTCATCCATGGGGTCACGCCGCGCTTTCAGGGGGCCACGACCCCGTTAGTGAACATTAACCAGCAACCACTGGCCACACACACACACACACACACACTTATCTCTTCACACATCTTTCCAACATACTGGCTGCATGAATTATTTAGCTTTGCTCATGGACACTCTGGCCCTCAGGGGTCTCCAGGAGCCTCGCAGTGTGTGTGTGTGTGTGTGTGTGTGTGTGTGTGTGTGTGTGTGTGTGTGTGTGTGTGTGTGTGTGTGTGTGTGTGTGTGTGTGTGTGTTCAGTGGAAAATGCTGATGAAGCGTCACTGACAGGGTCAGCAGATCTGGAAAGATCAGACCTCGAGGATCCGCAGGTTTACACGGGAATCAGGGCCGGATTTATGTAAAGACATTCTAGGCACGTCCAGTTACAGTGAAGAGAAATAATAAAAATGTCACAAGAAGAGGTAAATCCGGCCTGACGGGAACAGAAAACAGAAGATCTCTGCAAAGAGTAAATAAAGAACCATTTTGACCTCATTCTCATGAGAGTTTAATTGGCTATGATGTGTCTGAATGTTCTGATCCAGGGTTATCATCATAAACTAAAATGTTCTGCAGGACCAGTTCTTGCTATAAACACACTGTAAAGAGATTTTAGAAGTAAAACTTATTTTTAAGTTGATTGTTTCATTGAAAATCTTGTTGGTTCAATTAAGATGCCAACTGAACATTTTGCAGCAAGTCAACTGGAAATTGAGTTTCTCATTAAAAAATCCCAAACCTCCCATTTATCGCAAAAAAGTTTTTCCACTCGCATGAGGAGGTTTTTCAGGCAATTCGAAAAATAAATATTTAGCAAAACTGCAATGGAAACAGTTTTTGTGCATTTACAGCCGCCTGATGTCGATGACGCGGTGTGTGTGGGCAGAATACGAGACAGAGTTCTTTATTAAACTCATAAAAGACAAAAGAATGACAGGAACACTGATCGATCACGAGCTGAAGCAGATCTGAGGAGAAACACCAGAAACTCCTGATACAGCGCTCACAGTATAAGAGGCTTTCCTGCCATTAATGCTGTATCACACACACACACACTCACTCACACACACACACTCACTCACTCACTCACTCACACACACACACTCACTCACACACTCACACACACTCACTCACACACACACACTCACTCACACACACTCACTCACTCACTCACTCACACACACTCACTCACACACACACACTCACTCACACACACTCACTCACTCACTCACTCACACACACTCACTCACACACACACATATACACGCACACTCACTCACACACACACACACACACATCTCCTTCGGTTAATAATAACGGCCAGTGCGGTGACTGGGATATACGTAAACCCGCCACCATCTGTCGCCAGGATGTTTGAATGATTATCGCGAGAGGAAAAAATGCTGTTTTAGTCGCATAACATCGGCTAATGGAAACGCCGTCATTTCCCAATCTTTTTTTTTTTTTTTTCAACATTTAGAAAGAAAAAGTGCAAATCTGTAATAACCGCGCTGGTGTTGTGTGTGTGTCTCAGGTGAGCGCCTGCGTCAGACGGAGAACAAGGCCACGCGCTGCAAGCTGGAGCATCTGCGGCTGTTGCTGCGGCAGCGGCGGCTGCGACGGAGGGCCAGGAGGGACACACGGGCCCCGCTCCACTGGCCGGCCGAGCGCAGGGCCACACGCGGCAGCCACGGAGCCCGGGGTCTGGACTTCCAGGAGCCGGTCTGGAAACCGGACGGCCCGCCGGACATGAGCGCAGAGTTTGCTGTGGCTTGAGCTGGACATGTGAACGGACAGACAGTGAAGCTGAGAATCACTTCAGGAGCCGCAGATGCGCATTCACACTCTCCTCGACACAGAAATATCACCTTTCCAGCACAAACATCGAGACATTCTTACATCAAGATACATTTACTGGAGAGGCGAGTCTTAATATCTTCAGTCAGTTTGCTCCTCCATAAATGTATCTTCATCAGGGAAACTTGTAACATTTAAAAACAGTTAGATAAACTAAATAATAGGGATGCACGATATAGCAGCCCGTATATCTTTTAATGTTATCTTATCGGGCTGATAAGAAAATCGTGACGATATATTAAAGCTGATAAATAATGCATTATTTCCTTCAGATGTTAAATGTGATGGTTATGAATTGCTTGAAATATGATTGGAATCACTTTGAAAAGTGAAGTGCAACACAAGCTACATACAATTATAATGAAAACATTGTAATTGTGTGTTTGGAACATTAATGCTGAGACTTTTGTTTATGTAATCAGGCTCTCAACAATAATTAAAAAAAATGGATTTAATGCAACATATCGGTTATCGGCTTTCAAAAAAATAAAAAAATAAAAATAAGAATCATCGGTTTTCAGCCAAAATGTTCGTATCAGCGCATCTCTTATCTTGATTTAAGTGTTTCGCTGCTTGTGCTGGAGACACTGAAGAGATGCTTTATTGCAGATGTTTCAGTGCTCTTGATGGATGCTATAACGCATTATCACAGGTGTTCACTCTGTTACTGGGTGTTTTACACAGTTCATTTCTCTCGCGAGCATTACAATATTTTTGATACGTGTTTTATAGTGAGAAGACGTTCAGGTTGATATTTTCTTTATGAATCCTGGATCTCATGAAAACGAGCACAGCTCATATTTCCCCCCCCAAAAGCCAAAGAAAATGGATATTATTTTTCACATTAACATGAAAAAAAGCCTGTTTTTAGGAACATTAACTGTTTAAGCACATTTAAACCCCAAATATCACCGTAATGCAAATATATAAATCAGTGCTGCGCAACGAGTAATCATGATTAATGCATCCAAAATAAAAATTTGTGTTTATATAATATATGTGTGTGTACTGTGTACAATGAATATAAATTGTATATATAAATACATATGCATGTATATATTCAAGAAATATTTGCATGTAGGCTATATACTGTATATATAATTTATATTATAAATATATATAAATAACACATTTTTCTTAAATATATACATGCATGTGCGTGCATGCATTTATATATATATATATATACACACACAATTATACAGTACACACATACATTATGTAAATACAAACCTTTATTTGGGATGCGATTAATCTCGATTAATAGTTGCACAGAACTCTCTCTCTATATATATATAGTAAAGATTTGTTTAAAAAATTGTGCTTAAAAATAGGCTTAATTTTTTCTGTATGGAAAATACAGCTTTTGGGGGGTGAAAGAAGTGGTGAAATATGATTTTGACATGTTTTATGAGATTCGTCCATGTATTTCTAAGACACGGTTCATGTTCTTCTCCCCGACTGTCGGTTTCTGTGCTTTTATGCTGAATCTGAGCGTTTTTAACCCGAATGCGAATGTGAAGAGGAATAACCACAGACTCGCTGCTCTCTTCTGGGACAGCGGGTGAGGGCCACACGAACTCAGTCACGCTTCTGTGGGACAGCGGGTGAGGGCCACACGAACTCAGTCACGCTTCTGTGGGACAGCGGGTGAGGGCCACACGAACTCAGTCACGCTTCTGTGGGACAGCGGGTGGGGGCCACACGAACTCAGTCACGCTTCTGTGGGACAGCGGGTGAGGGCCACACGAACTCACTCACGGCTTCTGTGGGACAGCGGGTGAGGGCCACACGAACTCAGTCACGCTTCTGTGGGACAGCGGGTGAGGGCCACACGAACTCAGTCACGCTTCTGTGGGACAGCGGGTGAGGGCCACACGAACTCAGTCACGCTTCTGTGGGACAGCGGGTGGGGGCCACACGTACTCAGTCACGGCTTCTGTGGGACAGCGGGTGAGGGCCACACGAACTCACTCACGGCTTCTGTGGGACAGCGGGTGAGGGCCACACGAACTCAGTCACGCTTCTGTGGGACAGCGGGTGGGGGCCACACGAACTCAGTCACGCTTCTATGGGACAGCTGGTGGGGGCCCAGTCACGGCTTCTGTGGGACAGTGGGTGGGGGCCACACAAACTCAGTCGCGCTTCTGTGGGACAGCGGGTGAGGGCCACACGAACTCACTCACGGCTTCTGTGGGACAGCGGGTGAGGGCCACACGAACTCAGTCACACTTCTGTGGGACAGCGGGTGAGGGCCACACGAACTCAGTCACGCTTCTGTGGGACAGCGGGTGAGGGCCACACGAACTCAGTCACGCTTCTGTGGGACAGCGGGTGAGGGCCACACGAACTCAGTCACGGCTTCTGTGGGACAGCGGGTGAGGGCCATACAAACTCAGTCACGGCTTCTGTGGGACAGCTGGTGGGGGCCACACGAACTCACTCACGGCTTCTGTGGGACAGCGGGTGAGGGCTACACGAACTCACTCACGGCTTCTGTGGGACAGCAGGTGAGGGCTACACAAACTCAGTCACGCTTCTGTGGGACAGCGGGTGAGGGCCACACAAACTCACTCACGGCTTCTGTGGGACAGCGGGTGAGGGCTACACAAACTCACTCACGGCTTCTGTGGGACAGCGGGTGAGGGCCACACGAACTCAGTCACGGCTTCTGTGGGACAGCGGGTGAGGGCCACACGAACTCAGTCACGCTTCTGTGGGACAGCGGGTGGGGGCCACACGAACTCAGTCACGGCTTCTGTGGGACAGCGGGTGAGGGCCACACGAACTCAGTCACGCTTCTGTGGGACAGCGGGTGGGGGCCACGCGAACTCAGTCACGGCTTCTGTGGGACAGCGGGTGGGGGCCACACGAACTCAGTCACGGCTTCTGTGGGACAGCGGGTGAGGGCCACACAAACTCAGTCACGGCTTTATCTTTAAGGGACATTGGAAGCGTGGATTCCTAAACTGAATGTTCCCGTCAGACTGTGGGAACGCACGAGTGACTGATCTGATGTCTGTCGTGTGTGTGTTTGTCCAGTTTATGCATCAGATCCGGATGTTATCTTTCAGTCATGATGAAGCTGATGGTTATGTTTAGTCGCGAGCTGTAGCACATTCACTTTTATAAAGCCATCTGTTAACTGTGAAACTGTGGTTTTGTGTTACTTTTCTTTCTTTCTCTTGTTTTGTTTGTTTGTTGTTGTCACAATGTAAACCATCCCTGCTCACATGGAACGTTCCCAGAACATTTTACTTTGAAGATTTTTTTAAATGTTACCAGTTTTGGAATGTTCAGCGCACGTTCGTCATGTCTGTGGAATGTTGGTCCCTTAAAGTTCACATTCTTAGAACATATTTTTGTTAGCTGGGATAGTAGTACGTTTTTTTCATGAGCAATAAATTTGTGTGGCTTGCAATATAGTTTTTATTTCTTTTTAGGTAATAAATTAAGATAAAGAAATGTTTGCTGTTTTCTGATTTCACTTTAAATATCAGTGTCGCCTGAATTACACCGTGACTAAACATGATAAAACGTTTCATATGTATTTCTTGATGACTGGGCTCCTACAAAGATATTTAAGTTAGACATTGTATTAAACAACAATGGTAAATGTTTCAGCGATGACGTTGCTCGGTCTGGTCTAGACGCCGGGTGAGTCATGTGACTGATGTGATTATCTTCAAACACAGGTGTGTGTGTGTGTGTGTGTGTGTGTGTGTGTGTGTGTTTGCTGTTGAAGAGGATCTGAAACAGAAACCAGAGTCTGACATTCTGAAACAAAAACAACCAATGAGTCGCTTCACAATCAAAGAGAAACACAAAAACGAGGACAAAACATTTAGTTTGCGGTCTAAATGAGTCTACTCCGGCAGGATACTGTATAAGCATGAGCCCCGTCTGATCGGTCGTGGCGGCGGTGTTGCAACAATCTATAGAGATATCCTTAATGTTACTCAGAAAACAGGTCACAGGTTTAATTTGTTTGAAGTACTTGTGCTAAATGTTACGCTCTCAGATGTAAGAAACAAATCCCTATTATCTCTAGCCTTGGCTACTGTATATAGACCTCCAGGGCCATATGTTGATTTCCTTAAAGAGTTTGCAGACTTTCTCTCAGATCTATTGGTCAATGTCGATAAAGCAATAATTGTTGGAGACTTTAACATACACGTAGATAACATAAATGATGCGTTAGGGGCTGCGTTTACAGATTTATTAAACTCCTTTGGGGTCACGCAAAACGTCAGTGGTCCCACTCATCGTCTAAATCATACACTAGATTTAATTATATCATATGGAACCAATCCAACTGATATAAATATTATACCGCAGAGTGACGATCTCACTGATCATTACATGGTAACTTGCATAATAGGTACTGATGAAATTTGTCATGTTGCACCACGTTATCGACCAGGCAGAACAATCCTTCCATCCACTATAGATAGATTCTCAAATAGCTTACCTGATCTATCTCAGCTGCTCAGTGAACCCAAACAAACAGATAAACTAGAGGAAATGACTGGCAGTTTGAGCACCATTTTCTCTAGTACACTTGATATTGTTGCACCGATTAGATTAAAAAAGGTTAGAGAGAAAACAAAAGCACCATGGTACAACAGTGCTACGCATGCTATCAAGAGAGAAACTCGTAACTTAGAGCGTAAATGGAAACAAACTAATTTAGAGGTCTTTAGAATCGCGTGGAAAGACAGTATGTCACGTTATAAAAAGGCTCTAAAAGCAGCCAGGGCTGATCATCTCCGCAAACTAATAGAAAATAACCAAAATAATCCAAGGTTTTTATTTAACACTGTGGCTAGACTAACAAATAAACAGACATCACCAGAGCAAAATATTCCGTTACAACATAGTAGTAATGATTTTATGAATTACTTCGATGAGAAAATAGAAAGCATCCGAATTGTACACACAATTGTAAATGTACAATCCTCTATGGTGTCTTATGATTCAGCCTCAATTATCGCCTCTCAAGAACAACTACACCGCTTTACAACTATAGGACAGGAAGAGCTAAATAAACTTATCATTGCATCTAAACCAACAACATGTTTATTAGATCCAATACCCACTAAACTACTGAAAGAAGTGTTACCTGTCGTGGAAGAGCCTCTTCTTAATATTATTAACTCGTCTTTATTTTTAGGTCATGTTCCGAATATATTCAAGCTGGCAGTTATAAAACCTCTTATTAAGAAACCACAATTAGATCCAAATAACCTAGCAAATTACAGACCCATCTCAAATCTTCCATTTATGTCTAAAATACTAGAAAAAGTTGTGTCCGCTCAACTGTGCTCTTTCTTGCAAGAAAATGATATCTATGAAAAATTTCAGTCGGGATTCAGAACGCATCATAGAACAGAAACTGCGCTAAATAAAATTACAAATGATTTACTTTTAGCTTCAGACCAAGGCTGTATCTCAATACTAGTTCTACTCGATCTTAGCGCTGCGTTCGACACTATAGATCATAAAATACTCCTGGATCGACTACTAAACTACACTGGTGTTCAGGGACAGGCATTAAGCTGGTTTAGATCGTATTTATCAGACCGTTACCATTTTGTCTGTTTAAATGGGGAAAAATCGAAGATAACGTCAGTAGACTATGGAGTGCCACAAGGATCTGTGCTAGGCCCTCTGCTATTCTCAATATACATGCTGCCACTGGGTAATATTATAAGAAAACATGGAATTAATTTCCACTGTTATGCTGATGACACTCAATTATATATCTCATCACGGCCAGATGAAAACACTAACTTATCTAACTTGACAGAGTGTCTAAATGATATAAAATGCTGGATGACGTGTAATTTCCTGCTATTAAATTCAGATAAAACAGAGGTATTACTTATTGGTCTTAAAAAACTACCCAAAAAATCCCTTACAATACAACTTTAATCTAGAAGGATGTCCTGTTACTTTATCCACTACAGTAAAAGACCTGGGTGTTATACTAGACCGCAACTTGACTTTCGAAAATCATATTTCATATGTTACAAGAACAGCCTTTTTCCACCTGAGAAACATTGCTAAGCTACGTAACATGATATCTGTTTCTGATGCAGAAAAGTTAGTTCATGCATTCATGACCTCGAGACTAGATTACTGTAATGCTTTATTAGCTGGTTGTCCTGCATCCTCAATAAACAAGCTACAGTTAGTGCAAAATGTAAATAAAATTGAATTTAATTGAAGTTTGACATTTGAAGTAATTGTAGATCTGAACATGGACTACACAAATGGTCTTTTTTTCTGAAAAATTTATCAAAGTGAAGTGAGTTTTTGCTGTAAACAAGAATGAATACCTTCCGATGGGGGCAGAAAAATAAACATTGTTTTCTCTTAACTTAGTATTTTATTTTCTTGTTTTAAGCACTAACTAACTTCATTATTTTGATATTTGTGCTGGAAAATAAGACAGAAACACTGCAGGGAAGAGCATAATTTTTTTTTTTTTTTGCAGTGTGAATATGATTGATAACAGTCTGCAGCCATAATTCC